>JAHHFK020002428.1:0-117734 GCA_024533555.2 Aedes koreicus | reverse complement strand
GCATTACTCTACATTTAATTAGAGTATTTTTATCAATTCTAAACAAAATTTGATTAAAAACAAAACAAATCATAAAAACACCGATATTGCAAAGGATCGCCCTCATGTAATATGGATCATCCTAATGAAAAGGTGAACCCTCCAGGTGTAATATCTCCTACCATATGCTCATTATTGTTTGAAATTGTATAAAATAAGTTTGGAAACACTTATGAACAAATTCGAGTCCCAGAAAACCGGTTTTCTAAAAACTACAAGGTACAGCCCAATGGGGTTGTGCGCAAAGGTGACGTAGGACTACGCAGCAATCGAATTCCCATACACGCCAGTGCCATCCGTTAATTGATTTAAGCCAGTCCTGAAAAGGGCCAAGAAAATTCTATTGTACACTCTTTAGAAAGCATTTGGTGACTCTTAATTATGATACGGCCCCGGTTGTATTCTCTACGATGGTTGAGAGGGGCAATATCTCTAACGCGTAGAAGATAGTTATGGATCTGTTGGTTCATTGGTTGTTCAACGAGTTTTGCAATTTATTCCGGGACGCGGCGTTTAAAGCAATGCCATGTTCAGCCGGGGCGCGGTAATGGAAATTTCAAACAGCGCAAGAGAAAAATTCATCCAACCGAACTCTTCAGTTGGCGAACTAATATGGTCGTGCTGAAAAGGACGGATTTAGTTGACGGGGGAGAAACAGTTCGCGATTGAACTTGGACTTTCTCTCTTGGTTCATCTCACGGGATGATTGATTCTTGTCTCGTTGTCACGGGCGGCTTTTTCCGGCCAACTAGTAGGCTTCAGCAGCCATCTTTCTCGCAGCGAAGTTGACGGGAGCATCGGCAACAACAGCCAGCTGCACCAACGCCTCTCTGGGCAGCGACTGCTCGTCCAACTGCAGATCCTACTCTGCACAGCTCCACGACCGCCTGAAAACTAAATCAAAATGCGAAGGTGTACCCCTTATATAACATTCATGGCTGCCTAGGAGACGTTCCTTACTTATATATGAAGTCTGTGCGCGGAAAATACTGTGCATTTGGTAAATTTACTATGAAAAATCGATATTGTAAGACATCACCTTATATTTGCGTTAATTTTATTAGTTGAATGTTAAAAATCAATAGTTTGAAATATTTAAATCGAAGCGTAGAAAATGTTCCGATCGATTGGTGCAAACATTTTGGAAATCAATCGTGGAATGACTTAGTTATTAACGTTCAAAACCTATATATTTTTCGTGACAAAAAATCTAGATATCACCAGATCTCGACGTTTAATTCATTTTTAAGTCATTTGTCATCACTACCCAGCCAAACAAAATTTTCTATTTCCAAAATTTCATTTCCCCCTCCTTAGGACACTTTTCTTATTCATAAACTTCAAACTTTGAACGCTTTGCGCCAGCACAGATCATGACCGATTGACCTCAAATTTAGCATAGGGTCTTTTTTTGAGCAAATAAACACAATGTTATTGTATATTATAAAATTAAAGGTAGACATTTTCAGTGCCACCCTAAAATAAACTATCCATTTGCACTTACCATATAAAGAAGCTAAAGCCCCAAAAGCAAAATGTGACAGGTCTGATTGATTAAAATACTTTTCAAGGTTACTCAGCGCTGTGACACGTCTCCTGTCTGTACCATCAAAATAATCTAACCATTACCGACAATGATGGCACAAATGACGATGGTGATTACGGTGTCGCCTCTCACCGTCCACTTCCTAGCTTCTAGCTCAAATGAAAGCAATTTTGATGGGAAATAACAGTGTAATAACATCCAATTACCAGCGTATTATATGCTTACATAGGCGCACTATCATACGGGAGCGGAGGGCATAAGGTAAGGTGAACAAGTTTCGAGATCTAGAGCATCCCCAGGAAGTGGCTGTCTTGTGGAAGAAAAATAGAAAGAAAGTATAATAATTTCCGGCTTATTTAAACTTTGCGAACAAGTTTCGGTTTCGTTGTCTGGATTAAGGTTCACCTTCATCCCCGTGGCGAGGCAAGCATCCGACCAACAAGTTGAAAGTTCTGCAACGACGAGTTAGGTACATTACCAGAGCGATTGCGGTAATGGCGGAAGTATTAAATCAGGCATGGCACTTTTTCTCGAGGTGATCTTCAAACATGAAAGACATCACGTGTATCCTGGTGTAATAGTTTCCCTCGCGACAAAGTTTTTCTCCTGGGATTGACTTTTGCCTTTTCCTTTGTACCTTTGTGGCGAAACAGGAAAGTGCTCTTGCTCTTTTTGCACTCTCGAAACCGCCGTTCACCGTCGTCGTTCATCGATTTCGGTCGGGTGAGTGAGGAGACGTCTAACGATGTGTATCGAAGCGTTCTTCCAACCAGCAGCCGTCGTCGTCGTCGGCGTCGTTGGTGGGAAGTGATTGCAAAGTTCGAGAAGAGAGGTCGCGCATATCGATAGTAGAGGCGAATGTGTGGAAAGAGCCAACTACACGATGCTTCCGGTAATTGAAGTTCAATAAAAACAACATCATTCACTTTCGTACGAGTTTTTCCTGTTTGCTCTGTTCGGATGCACTTGCTGTCGGAAGATGTTTGCTTTGTTGGTGAAATGCTTCGACTGTAGGTGGGAGCGAACGGAAGTGCTTGTACACTAGAGCCAATTCAAACATTTTACGACATTTTAGGCGAAATTGGTATAGCGTTTGTTTGTAGTCAATCTGGAGCTGGCGAAGTGGAATGCATCGAGGTCACGATTGACCAGAGTTTGTAGAAGTGAAACGGTGAATCGGTTATACACGTTTATCGGCAATCGGGATGCTCTCTTTCGACTATTGATAAATAAGGGAAAATGTATTTGAGCTACTATGTATTGACACGAAGAATTTCGGCAGAATAAGAGACCAGAATAAGATAAAAGCGTAAAAGCACAAACTAACAAACATTATTCTCTAAATATTTTTTTCAATCAAGCGTGGTTTGTATGCACACTAGTCCTATCTATTTCCCACATCCCAACTGACTTAAGAAATGCAGTTGAATTATCCACACCTAGTCCACCTTTATATACACACCTTGACTACCTGTTATGCGTGTCATGATGCGGCTAAATATATTATGGTTTCAGTTGAAAACCGAATGTATCGGCTAGTAACAATCGATTTTACTCTCGTTCTGTACGTTATACCTAATGTCGGAAATAGTGCGCTGTATGGCGCATCTGATGCGCTATACAACGCGCTACTTCCAACATTGTGTGCTACGTATGGATCGACAGTAAAATCAATTGTCGCTAGTCGATAAATTCGGTTTTCAATTGAAACGATAATAATAGTTTGTGGATAAACGATAACCTGCTTAGCATTATAGAGTTGTTGATGCTTTGGAAGCACCATGCCGAGAGTAAAGTTCTTGGACGAAACAGAGCGGAGATTGACCCTCGAATTTGAGGATATCGGTGTAAGAAACCGAGAAATGGCCAAGAGAATAGGAGAAACAGTGATAAGAAATTTCCTGAAGAAAGGTGCAAATGTGGCAGCCGGGAGAAAACCAAGGGCAACTCCAAAATGTCCATCCGAAAACGGAACCGTGTCATAAACAGAAAAAAAAAAATAATTTTAACAACACAGAAAAAAATAATGAATTTTAACTGGCGCGTAAAATTTCCCTTCGTTTAATTCCAAGCCAAAGGGGGCGTAAACAACGGAATTGTTTGCAATCTCTCATGCGCCATACAACAATGTTTGCAATCTTTCATACAACAGGCTTTATTCAGGCGTTATCTGGCTTAAAGTTACATGAAATATCCCGTTAATTTCAGCCAAATCTAGCATTCCCTTTATGTGCATTATAAAACGCGGAAAATTCAATGTTTCTTTTTATCTGTGAAGGGCGTAAAATTTCCCCTCGTTTAATTGCAATCCAAAGGAGGCGTGAATAACGAAATTGCAATCTTTCATGCGCCATGCAACTATGTTAGCAATCTTTCATACAACAAGCTAGATTCAGGCGTTATCTGGCTTAAGTTTACACGAAATATCCAATTATTTTCTGCCAAATCTAGCATTCCCTTTATGTGCATTAGATAACGCAGAATTCAATAATGCTTTTTATATGTGTAAAGTATAGCTTGGTGAGACTGAAAAGTTAAATGCTTCGGAAAGAAAGCAGGAACTTAACCGTCCCATAACGAAGAGACGCGTTGTTCAAATTCTGCGAGGATCTGGACATCTGGCAAGTCAAAAAATCTAACCTCACCCTGAAGCACATTCAAGCGACAAACCTAACCTAACAAAGTAAAATAACAAACTGATATCAATTGAGTAACAAGTTTTGTTATCTCAGATATCATTTTAAACTCACCTGTTATTGCATAAGAAAATTAGTTATCAATATTGAATAATTTTGTTATCATCTGTTATCAATTTTTAAGGACGATTTTTGACGAACGTTACCGAATACTACCAGCATGCTGAAGAATGCTGAATATCACAAGCATGTCGAAGATATGAAATTCAGCTTTTCACCAGAAGCAGTATTTCAGTTATTAGTGTATGAATTTGATATCATGTTGATAACATAATTTGAAATTATCTCAAGTAATTTGTGCATATCACAATTTTTTATTATCAAAATGACCTCAATGATAATAAAACGAGTTAATGTTGTGATATCCAACGAATATTAATTAGATATCCTTTTTGTTTTTTTTTTTTGGCTGTTTATTCAGCCTGGATGATAACATATTTAGTGATCAAACAGTGATAATCAGATGTTAGAACTTGTTATCATTTCGGTATAAATCTTTGCTCGGACGTAGTCCGTAACTGAATCGTATTAAAAATCTCTGGGGGATCCTGGCGAAACGAGTTTACAGTGGTAGACGGCAGTTTAGAACAATAAGTAAGCTGCAAACATGTGTAAGGGACGAGTGGCTGCAAATTCCATCGGAAATTTTAGAAAATTTCATTGACTTGATGCCCCAACGGATTTTTTTTATTTGAATCGGTTTTCAAAAATATAATTTGATATGCGCTTATAGAAATTTTAAATTTGACGAAAAGTGTACAGTTTAAAAGAAACACGTAACTTTCTGCGTAATCTAATGCACATAAATGGAATGCTAGATTTGGCATAATTTCATGGGATATTTCTACTTAATTTAAGCCATTTAACGCCTGAATCTAGTCTGTTGTATAAAATATTGCAAGCGATATCGTTGTTTAAGCTTGCTTTGGCTTACAAGTGAACGAGGGGAACTTAAAATGTTAAAATGTTAACTGTCTGTTAAAATTCATTATTTTTTTCTGTGTAGGCAACGAAAATAGCGCTTCTAAGAGTGCATGTGGCTTATAAGAAGAAAAATATGACTATTTCGTTATCAAACACAGAAAAAAATTATGAATTTTAACAGGCGCGTAAAATTTCCCCCCGTTTAATTTCAAGCCAAAGGAAGCGTAAACAACGACATTGTTTGCAACCTTTCATACGCCGTACAACAATGTTTGCTATCTTTCGTACAACAGACTAAATTTACTAAAACATGAAATATCCCAATATTTTCTGCCAAATCTAGCGTTCCCTTTATGTGCATTAGATGAAAATTACATGTTATTTTAAAACTGTGTATTAATATATTCAGCGAAGCACATGGAAGAATGGCTCGCAACTAGGCTCAAAAAGTAGAGTGCATTTCATTCCGTATATGGAGCGTTGATGCTGATGCCAAAGCACAGCCGTATATGCTCCATCCGAAGTGACGCTTCGCGGCTACTGAGTCTACATGCCTTCCTTCTCTGATTTTAACCTGCATGGTGAGCTTCAATTTGTCAAGACCCACAGATAAAAAGAAACATTGAATTTTCTGCGTTATCTAATGCACATAAAGGGAACGCTAGATTTGGCAGAAAATAATGGGATATTTCAAGTAAATTTAAACCATATAAAGCCTTATTCCTTCCTGTTGCGTGAAATATTGCAAACAATTTCGTTGCTTACGTCTCGTTTGGCTCGGAATTAGACGAGGGGAAATTTTACGCGCTTGTTAAAATTCATTATTTTTTTCTGTGCAATCAGAAGGTTTGGCGATACCTTCTCGAAGCTTTTTATTGGCAAACTACTTAAATGAGGATATTGGCTACACATTTTCTCGTATTTTACAGTTTGCGAAGGAATTAACAGCTCACAGACTGTCCAAGCGTTCGTCAGTTGGTACTGCTACAATGATCCTCTACCAGAAATAGCAATGCTGACTCGTCGTGACATTGGTTCCGTTATTCCTGTGATCCCTAGTTGATTGTCGACCACATCTTCCAACAACATAGCTTTGACCTTTCATCTGCGAATGCGAAGACGATCACCTCGCAATCCTTTCCGTATAACTTCACAGGAATAATTCGAAACAAAGGTACTTTGTTTGCTTTTGACTCGCTTAGATGACTCTTTGAAGCCACTGAGTGGACAACTGCCGCTTGGGAATGTAACAGATCATGATGTTTGATGCAACATCCATAGACACCACATTCTATCCCAAAATGGCAAATGACCGTGTAAAATTCAACCACGATCTGCCAACTTCGACAAAAGGTTTCACTCCGTAACGCGCTGTCCTACTGCTTTGCAAACAACACACGGTTTCATCGGAACATGATAGCCAGGAGTACTTCCGTTGGCCACTCCGCTTTTGTACGACTCGGTGGATTGCCTGTGCGTCTGCACAAATGCTCGCTCCTTGGGTTTCGGCTTTTGCTTTGGATTACTACTACCGCTGAGAAAATCGTCTTCTACGTTGGAAGCAACTTCTACCATAGTTGACATGATCTGCCCAAACGTACTCAGATCCACGTCGAGCTGCATACTCTTGTAGGCAGACCACATGAGCTTGTAATCAACGGGCAACGGGATCATGTAGCAGTGACGGGTTGGTTAGAAGCACCTGCTGCCCAGTGTTCTTCGAATGCTGCACCGTATTGTCCACTACTAAGCCGAATTCGATTATTCCATCCAGGTCGGTGATCCTCATAACAGGCCACCGACGAACTCACTCAGTGAAAGAGCGAATGAGTGTCTCCAATCGACCATATCGTATCTCCAAAGTGCGCATCACATGTAGAACACTAGCCGGATAAAGCAATCTGCTACGCAGAGCTTCAAGAAAAAAAACCGGAACCTTTTAAGAAGCGTTGCAGCCAAAACAGGTTGATATTGATCGTCAAAAGTTACTGTTCTAAATTGTTCATTCCTCAGGGCAAGTACACAGCTCGAAAAAGTAGTGTCAATTTCTGTTCAATATCATGCACATAAATGGAGCGTCACAAAACTTAGAATCATATTATGTTTTGGGGCATTGCATACATTGCGGATAATATTGTATGCAAAAGCTCTTCTTTTTTTAAACTATTTCATGCAAGCTGCTACTTCGTGTGGAATGGAACATAAATTTGCATGCTCTGATATTTACATCACAATGAAAACTCAGATTTTTTTTCTGTTTAGTAGTAATCTAATGGAATAAACATATTTTATGCACAGATAGAAGGAAACATTCAATTTTCTGCGTTATTTAATGCACATAAAGGGAATACTAGATTTGGCAAAAATTAAAGGAATCTTTCAAGAAAATTTAAACCAGATATATCGTCAAAGATATCAGGATATGGAATCAGGTCTGTTGTACACAGATAAAAAGAAATTGCATTTTCTGCGTTATCTGATGCACATAAAGAGAATGCTAGATTTGGCAAAGAATGATGAGATATTTTATGTAAATTTAAGCAAGATAACGCCTGAATCTAGCTTGTTGTGTGAAAGATTGCAAACAATTACGTTGTTTACGCTTGCTTTGGCTTGAAAATAAACGTGGAGAAATTTAAGCGTCTGTTAAAATTAATTATTTTTTCTGTGTAAACAGTATTACAGTATTACGTAGCAACAGTCTCCTAACATTCAATGTGTGACAGAATTCACTCTAAATAAGCACTGATTAACTCTTAATTCAACTACAGTTTTATTACAGCGTACAATTGCCGACATAAATTTCCGATCGCGAACAATCCGTATTTGTTTTGTTTTGCCTCTTCTCCTCTCACATTTTGCAACCCACTAACGGTTGCCGCCCTAAGGTGCCCTGTGGTAATTGGACATGTCACCGGCAAATGCACAGAAAAAAAAAATTAACGAGCGCGTAAAATTTACCCTCGTTTAATTTCAAGCCAAAGGAGGCGTGAACAACGTAATTGTGTGCTATCTTTTGTACATCATACATACATTTTGTACATTGTTTGCAATCTATCATGCGACATACAACAATTTTTGCAATCATTCATACAACAGACTAGATTCAGGCGTTATCTGTCTTAAATTTGCATGAAATATCCCCCCATATCCGCCGAATCTAGCATTCCCTTTATGTGTATTAGATAACGCAGAAAATTAAATGTTTCTTTGTCAGGAGGAACTTAGTATACAAGTGAGAAATGACGGTTTGTATATATATTCTTTCTCGCAGTGATTTCATGATAGTGAGCATTTTTGTCATTTCACCACAACAGCTTTTAATCGTGTGTGAATTATTTTAATGACAATGTGATCTACCTGCACTGCTTCTGGGAGATCCGGAGTGTATCCTGATGTGTAACTACGGTTGACTTACTTCAACAAATGATAGTTTGCAGTATTTTACAAAGTGGCCACTGTGTAGGTGGTTTTAGATAACCCTGGACCAGGAGAGTTGTTTGATATGGAACCAATCCGATCTTAGCAATACGGGTTTCTAACTTCAGCATTTTCAAACAGCATAAAACACAAAAGACCGTCAGAAGTATATTGCGGATCATGTAACCACTTTATAAGTGGTTCCGGATACATACCTCTGAGAGATCCGGAATGTGGTCAGAAATTGCCGAAAATCTTATTATAGTCGAAACGACGGCACTGCATTTTTCAATACTAATTAAGTTAACTGACATAATACATAGGCAACAGGATAGGTCATAATATTTGTAGCGAAAATGGAGAACTACTTAAATTATTACAAATTATTATTAACTTAAAAACGTATCATCTAACAAATTATTATTAACTTAAAAACGTATCAAAAACGTATCCGTAACGTATCATCTAAAATCATAACAATAACATGGAAATGTAAAGATAAGCAAAGTCAGATAGATCATAAATTAGGAAAGTTGCAAGAACCGAAGGCAAAAGAACCATCAGCAATATGTAAGGAGCTACTAAAAGATCCCATTATCAAACGAAAATGTCAGGAAAAAAATGATAAAAATGATAGGAATTAAAAATACAATTCAATGTTCCACACTAATGCACACTAAGAGAAAATAAGATTCCAACAACGCTAAACAGAAGAAAAGCCTTTTAAAATTTACGAAAAGTTTCCAAAAAACATCCTGACATGCAAAACTATAAATACAAATAAGGTAATTGCAAACAAGATCTGAACAAAGCTATAAAAAATCATAAACAAAAGGAAATTATGTTATTCTTTAGAAAATTAAACGATATTGATATAGGAATGCTAGTAAAAAAACATTTGACTACCTTAAAAGCTTTAGAAAACAGAAAAATAGCAAATTAGCTAAGATCAGTACACGTGTTTGGGATAATATATTAGAAGAATGTCAAGGACCAGAGCTAGAATTTTGTAAGAAACATGACTATGTGCCACTACCAAACCTCCCGACCTCGGATGAAATTACATGTATAATTAACACTTACCGTAATGGAAAAACGCCAGGATCAGATCGAATTTATATTGAATATGTTAAGAATGCAGATTAGGAAACAATTGAGGAACTGGCCGATATTTTAAGAGGGGTGAATATAAATATTATAATGCCTACTGAGTGGAAAGGGTCAACGCAGATTCCAATTCGAAAAAAGGCTGGAGTCTCGGAAGCCTATCATTTTCGTAGAATCTCTCTTTGTAATGTTGCTTACAAAATATATGCCAAATGGATAAGTAATCAACTGCGAAAATTCACAGGAGAGCCAGGGATGCACCAAGCAGCGTTCACTAAGAATAGATCGACTGATGACCATAATTTTTATAGCTAGGCGAGTAATGGAAGAGTACTGGAACGCAGGCACAGATTTAATTGTATCAGCGTTAGACATTAGTAAGGCTTTCGATACAGTTAAGGTGCAAAGCTTGAGAGAAGTATTGATAAGTTTAAATGTTCCATCAAGACTGTTGTCAAGGGTGTTATTATGTGTGAAAGATGAAATAACTAGAGCATTATGGCAAACTCAATTTTCAAAAGAATTTAAAAGAGGAAAAGGATCAAGCAAGGATGCCCTCTTTCACAACAGCTGTTCAATTATTTAATTCAAGATGTACTTAAAAAAATTGCAAAAGCAATTCCAGAATTGGAACTATAAGATTTAGATTGCTTACTACTACCAATAATTTAAGCATTTGCAGATGATATTTTAAAAATAGCCAGACGCAATTATGAGTTAGAAAATATCCTTAAGCTGTTAGGGGAAGAACTCAGCAAAATAGGTCTTAATATTAATAAGGACAAAAGTCAAGTATTGATTAGATACCCAAACAACAAGGCATACAACCAATAGAAATAATGCTGAACGGAATTCCAATCAAAACCAGTGAATTCATTAAATATATAGGAGTTTGTCTTACTGCAACACTGAGAAGAAAATTAACTAACAGGCATAGATCTACAAATACTTTAAAAACCTCAAGAATGGTGGTAGCATTTTGTAAGAAGTTTCATCCAAGATGGGAACTAGGTAAACTCATATATACAACAGTTCTGGCGCCAGCATTATCATATGGGACAAAGGTAGCAGTATCAACTAAGGAAAGAAGGGTAGCAATAGCAAATTACGATAAGTTTATCTTAAGAAACATATTCAAAAATTGTCAAAAACTAAGATCTATGAAACATAATGTAAGAAAATTATTGCAGGGAGAGACAATAAAAAGACGCACAAGGATAGGCAAAAAAAGTTATTATGGGCATATTAGACGAAGAGAGCGGAATCACCCTCTCAAATAAGCATACAGTTTAAAATTCGACAAGAAAAAGGAAGGAAAACCAAGTCTCACTTGGAAAAATACGAAAGGGTGAGTGATGTCAGTGACATAACTGCATTGTTGACGTAGAACTACTTGTTGATGTGAAGAAATTGATGTCATCGAATTAATAAACTTCTACTACATTTTACTCAGTCTAAAGAGCCATGAAGCCCTATGGTATTAGTGTGAGGCTTCACTATTGGTTCTTCGCGAAACGTGCTCCGCAAACACGTCTGTCGCATACGGATGCACAGCGAGAACTGATGATTGGTCGGTCGTCCCCACATGTTTGATAATTGCTGGCACGGTAACTGCGGCAGTACGAACCAATCAGAGCGTGACGCAAATATGATATCATTTTCGAACAATAGCTTTGTGCGTTTAGACATTTTTCTTTTAAGTTCTTTTTAATTAGTTTAAACAAATGTAATGAATAAAGTTAGCATCAGGGATTCAGCTGTGGGCCAGAGAGGCGATATTATCGTTCAAAATCTCCAAACCCGCGTAACCTTTTCGATTTCAAAAGAATTAGAACGGCGCCCCTATGCAAGAATAGAAAAGAGAGACGTAAGTCCTACGTCAAAAAAAATTAAATCAGGACTTTGCTAGATACGAAGCAACCGACAAAAAAGATTGAAAAGGACTAGCTCAAGAAAAAGATAAATGAAAAACGAAAGCAGAAGAAATTTACAAAATTGAGGAAAACGAAATTTCTTATGGGGTATCAACAGATGAAGATAGTCAAGGAAAAAGAAATTAGAAACATTGAAAAAGAAAAGGTTAATTCAGAAGGAGAGTATGCGGAAACGTTGAGCTATGCGCCTATAAAGGTGTAGATACAGATAAATATAAGTCTATGAGGGCGTGTGTATGGGTATGGAATTGGGTATATTGATGTGTATGGGTGTATGTATGAATATATGTACGTATACTGTAAAAGAGAGTAAAGTATGCAAGGAAGTGCATGGGTGGGTGTACGTGTTGCGTTCAAGGATACTGGCGAGTGTCACTTCCTGGGTGAAAACGAATCATACTTCAAAACGAACTTCCTATCGCTCTCAACTTAGTTTTCTGAATGACGATTCAACCTTGCTTCGCCAATTCCGAAACCCAACAAGTCGTTCGTTCTCTCTCTCTCTCTCTCTCTCTCTCTCTCATATACGGGAAGTTCTTACCAATACCTTTATTTCACAACTCTCGTCCACTCATCATCAGCAATCGATATTCAAACACGCACGCAGTTTAGTCATCGTTTCACTTCCTCGAACATTCCCGATCACCGATACAACAGAACCGTGAAAACCGTGGGAGACCAATCTGTTCTGATGTGTAAACTTTACTTCTCGGTTCAATAATGGCTTCATACAAGGCTTCATAATCAGTTTTTATACACAGGGAAAAGTTTAATAGTTAATTTTACCATTCACGAGGGTTAGGATAACTATAGCAGTATAGTGCTTTTGAATCAACTAGACTATTTAGGCGGTAAATTGATTTGATCGTCCTGAAAAGGACGGATTGCAGTTGTTTACGGAGGGGACCTGGTTCGCGATTGAAACTATCAGTGTTCTTGGGCTGCAGGACACCACTCTGTGAAATATTCACACCGGAGAAATCGTTTGTTCAGCTTCTCGTCGTTGCGGATGGCTAGCTGCAGGTGACGTGGATGACCCAAACACGTCTGTCGCATGCGGATGCACAGCGAGAACTGATGATTGGTCGGTCGTCCCCACGTGTTTGATAATCGCTGGCACGGTAACTGTGACAGTATGAACCAATCAGAGCGTGGCGCAAATATGATGTCAATTTCAACCAATGTCTATGTGCGTTTAGACATTTTTCTTTGAAGTACTTTTTAATTAGTTTAAACAAATGTAATGAATTGAGTTAGAATCAGGGATTCAGCTGTAATGTTCTACCTTTCGAATGAAATACTTATCGTAAAATTTCTGTGGGCTAGACAGGAGATATTATCGGTCAAAGTCTCCAAACCCGGCGCCCCCATGCAGGAATAGAAAAGAGAGACGTAAATCCTACGTCAAAAAACTCACTTGATCACTTGTTCTCTTCTCCACAGACTAAAATCAAACAAGAAAAGATATCGAACCATTGAGTGCTTAGCATCAGATCAGCATGTCAGCAATATTGTATTTTTATTTTTTTTTTTTTTTTTTTTAATTTTTGTTTTCAGCCACCCCTTTATAATCACCCCATTTCAAAACCACTGCCTCTCCAATTAAGAATACACAGAAAAAAATAATGAATTTTAACAAGCGCGTAAAATTTCTCTTCGTTTAATTCCAAGCCAAAGGAGGCGTTAACGACGAAATTGTTTGCAATTTTCCATGTGCCATACAACAATGTTTGCATTCTTTCATACAACAGGCTAGATTCAGGCGTTATCAGGCTAAAATTTACATGAAATCTCCCATTATTTTCTGCCAAATCTAGCATTCCCTTTATGTGCATTAGATAACGCTGAAAATTCAATGTTTCTTTTTATCTGTGTAGGGTTAGGGTTATTATTATAATGGAAAAAAGTAAAAGGAATTGAAGTTTTCACCCACCACCCACTAAAAATAGAATTACAAATTCAAAACCCAACAAAAAACAAAGGGTAAGGGAAAGCCCATGTAGAAGGAAAAAGTAGTTGTTTGGTGAAAGTTTTAATTGATTAATCAAGATTTCAGGAAATAGATATAACACTCAAAAGCTACTCATCAAAACACTCAACTGAAGGGTCCACAGTTGGTGATGTAATTTGCTAAGTGCATGGTATATTTTCCTGATATTCAACTCACTTAAACTAACTCACTTAAGTACATACGAAGACGGTTATGTTGACTACCCGTCAAATTGTAGGGTAGGATTTGGATGAATGGAAAGGTAACTCTAGATCACTCAAAAACACTCTTAAAAATAAAGAATATTATGAGTGATGTAATCTCTGTTGTACGTAAATACTTAGAGACTCAGTGATAAATATGACTCAATTGTGTGTTTCATTTGATGTGTTGTTAAACCATAATTTGAAACCCAAAATAATAAATACTGACACACTCAATGTAACGTTTCGGATGCTACATTTACAACAGGTCCTGAGGTAACCTCAAATCTAAGTTCGTAAGGCATTAAAAAATAGCCGCTTGACTAAATACTGGAATTTGCAAGGCTTTAATATACATGATCCTCGTCTTTGGTGTAATAACAACATCATACCTGCTTTTAACGCAGTCGGTTTCACGCGTCACGACAAGTCACAAGTTCAAATTTCATTTCTCGTAAATGTAATGTTCGATAATTATAACTGCAGTCTTGAAATGAGACAATTTGGGGTTAAGGAAATAATGTTTTCAAATAAAAAATGTTCAGTGATTCACGAATCCGGTTACGCAGCGGTCCATTTGTTTATACTATTCACTAATCTGAACATAGCAACAAGTTCAAGCACCTTTAACATCCTGGGGAGTGTGAGCTTTTTAGTGGAATACCTGTAATTAGAAAATGAGAAGAGAGATTAGTAATTTCCATTTAATTCCAACTACCTTTATTGCTTATCTTGACAGATACGCGTATTTTATCTACAATCTGCAGATTTCTTGAGTGTCGTGTACTAATACTCGACTGGTACACGACACTGAAGAAGTCTGCACATTGTAGACGAAATACGCATATCTGTCAAGATAAGCAATAAAGGTAGTTGGAATTAAATGAAAATTACTAATCTTTCTTCTTATTATCTAGTAACCTTTAAAATATTATTTGGCGAAGGCCAACGACTGGGTTTGTCACAATATTATTTTAAATTTTCACAAGCATTCAGGAACAAAATACAAGACAAGATAGAGCTAATTTTAACCACTAAAATCTATGGCCTTGAAGAGTAGGATCTTTATTTTTTCTGACGTTAATTAGAACAAGATCCTTGAAAAAACTGGCTTCAAGGCGCATTTATATTTGCATTAACAGTCGCAGCATTTGGAAAACATCGATTTGGGTACCTCAACTTAGTTTTATGTCATGTCATGTAAGTAAATATTTCAAGTTTTTATGGTCTTGTATTGTGTTTAAGAATAGACGCAAATTTTGGTCTAACGATCCGCTCCTTTTATGTGCATCCAGGTAGATATAAATTTACATGATTTTTTATAATGTATGCATTCAAAAAATGGACAAAAATTGCCGATTTGTCATGGGTTATCCTTCACCCGCACTAACAAAACTACCCATGCAGCATCAATCATAGTAACCCATGAGTCAGCAGACAAAATTTGACAGCTCTATCAATATATAAATTAAGAACTCATTTGGAGTTTCGGGGTTTTTAAAAAAAGGTGAACACTGAACTACACTATGTGAAGGTAAGACTAATAATGATTTTATTGAATGATCGAAATTGGTTGAAACCTACCAATGTCCCTAAAAGTCCTAACACTGCAATTCTCAGCTCAGGTGGTCGGGTTCGTAGTCCAAGTCGATGTCGCATGTTGTTGTCCTACTGTTGTCATGTGCTGCGTCGGCTGTCCTGGGTGCGTTGGCTTGTTATTATCCGGTGGCCTCGATGGGCTCGGTGTCGAATGTGCTTACGGTTGCACGTTGGTTATTATGTTGATGAGCTGTTCTTTGGTGACGGGTGATGATGTGTTGGAAAGTTGAATGGCCCTCGTGTTAACTGCTTCCCCCTCAAGATTGGATCGTCCCGATCCAATTCCGCCATGGCTTATGTCTTCTAATGTGGATGATGTCCGCTTTTCTACGTTGACTGTCAGATTTGTTCGGTCGGCTGATGTTGTCTTTTTAAACCAGTTGTAGACTACCAAGCATAGGCCTAAAATGATACAAGTGGAAGATAACCCCAAACTTGTGGCTGTTTGGAGCGTATGCTGCTGTTTTATTAACTGAATCTGCTCCCGATTCTTGATGTGCAATTTTTCCAATCCTTGAAGATCTGTTTCCGATGTGAACACGGTTTGTTCAATTTTGACTCCATCCAGAGGTATAACTGTTGGGAAGATGTGTGCCGAAAATGTTGTGGTGGTGAAGTTTCTTTGATCAATCTTTATGGTACAATTCGAGAAAAATATCAAGAATGTGCCTGATAACTTCCTGTCGTTATTTAAGCAATTTGTGGATAACGTGACTGTTGAATTTTTCACGACGACGTAGTTGTCTGTCAGTCGTTTTATATTTGTTAGGTTCCGGTAGTTTGTAAATGAACATTTTCCGGGTAGTCCTCTTATGATTTTTGAGAAACAACTGTCGTCTGAGACGTCTTGGAGCTTATCTTCGTCGCAGAGAGTTTTCTCTCCGATGTATTGACAGCTTTCCTTGAGAAAATACGTTAGATTTCCGTATATTACTGCTTGATGCCATGGTAGCTTAACGATCTGACCATCGATGGGAAGCGGTTCCAGGAGTAGACTGCTGAAGGTATATGGTGAGATTTGTGGAACGCCGATTATGAAGTATAGAACTGAACCTTTGAAGAGTGCTCGAATATCCAAAAAATCGTAGACCTGATCAGTGCTGAGAACTGTAATTCCCTGTTCTTCTAGTCTATCCAAAATAAACTTGAGTTCCTCTGACTCTAAGAAATTCTTTGAAATGATATTAATTCTAGCTAGCTGGATTACTTCGAAAATTGAGTCAAGATGTTTTTGTAAAAGATCCATATGGAATGAAATTTTAAAAGCTTGTCTTATTGCTGTAAAATTTTGATTGATTAGCTTGTTTATAATTAAAGATTGCCTAGCTGTAATTATTTGTTGTTTAATTATTCTTTGTTCTGCATTCACTGTATCAATGATCTTATTAATCCTATTTTCCAAATGTTGGTTAAGTTTGACCTGTATATTATTTTGCCTGGTGAGATCCAGATTCCTATCTTTTAAATCTTTAATGTCATTATTAATTTGGATTAAGTCATTCTCATCCAAATTTCCGGTAATTACTTTGATGGTTGAGCCCAATAAATTAAAAGCTCCTCTTTTTTGCCTTGTATGTTTGATTGGTAAAAGTCTTCTGTATAAATTCCAAACTTCATTGAGCTTCGCGTTTAGCATAGATGTCAAGTCCGTGAAATCTTCGAAAATTTTGAGTCCATCGATAGCAAGTTCGATGTTATCTAAAAGTGGTCTGTATTTAGTTAAGTCGATAGCGTGGTATATTCGATGTCTGCCCGTCTTAAGAATTGTGTTTCCTGTCTGTAGCGTCAAGAGTCCTGGATTTCGCGTCAAATCGAAAAGTTGTATTGTCTGTGATGCGGTCATCACAATAGTCAATGTCATGGTCAGGGTCACTGGTTGAATCCACATCTGAAATTAAATGTGACAAAATTTTGGGTGGATTCATTTTCTCC
The DNA here is from genome assembly GCA_024533555.2 of Aedes koreicus. Taxonomy (NCBI): domain Eukaryota; kingdom Metazoa; phylum Arthropoda; class Insecta; order Diptera; family Culicidae; genus Aedes; species Aedes koreicus. The sequence continues at coordinate 100,344 of JAHHFK020002428.1, read as the reverse complement.
GAATATTATCTTTATGGATTTCCCTATCAAAGTTGTCGAGGAAGGTTCTCCCGTGGTCTTCGACTACTTTGATTGGTTGGTATTTCTCCCGACCCTTATTCCTAATTCCTTGTATTTTGTTGTAAACAGTGTCCTCCGGTGTGAGGACTGGTGGGTCCTCCCTTGTTTTATTATGATATCCCAAATTTTTATTTTTTGTAATGTTTGAGTTTTTGATTACTTCTTCGAAAAAGTTATTTCTATTTTCTAAAATTTTTCCCATATCCAAAGGCCTTTCCTCTCCATCCCGTAGAGCATAAAAAATTTCTCTGGGTTTAAATTTTGTTGCCGAATGTACCGTGTTATTATAGCACGTAGACGCAATTCTAAATATTTCCTTATCAGTCATATCGGGATAATCCGGTTTGGTGCATCGAAAAATTTCATTCAACGTTGAGTGGAATCTTTCGACTGTTCCATTGCTTTTACTATGATTTGGAGGAGTGAAGTGAATTTGGATATTCAAATTATCAAAAAGAGCTCTAATTTCAATGGACCTTAGAGAAGGCTCATTGTCAGATATAATTAAATTTGGGGTACCATACAAAGAGAAGTATTTGGTAAGTCCACTTCTGACGTCGTGGATGTTTCGTGATTTGATCGGTATTATTGTACCGAATCGAGAGAATTTATCTAGGAAAGAAATAAAAATGTTAGGTTGTTTGATGAAAATATCTATGTGTATTATTTCTAAAGGCTTTTTCGATGTGGGTGTTGACCCTAGTTTTATTTTGTACGGATGTCTCTCGTACTTATTTTTATTACAAATGCGACAGAGTCTTATGAACTGTCGTATTTTACATTTCATTCCCGGGAAAAAATATCTACTAGAAATTTGACTATTATTTTCCCAAATTCCCCTATGTCCATTTGAATGTGTTTGATCGATTATCAAATTCTGATCTTCAGCCGTTTTAAGATCAATTAATATTTTTTGTGAAAGGCAGACTTTAAAGGGTTTTCCTCTACTAAAATAATTCTTGTAAACTATTTGAATGGTTTGTATTAAACTTTCGGGGCAAGAAATACAATTGGTTCTTTTGGATCTATAAATTCTTTAAACATTTTAATAAGATACGGTACGCCAAAATTAGTTTTTGTAATAGTTCTTCTGAACATACGAGGAAATATTGCTTCGTAAGTTTCCTCTTCATTTACTCCGATTTTTAAGATAATTTGATTACTGAATTTATTCAGCGGAGATTCCGTGCAGGGAATGAATGCTGAATCGTCAGTATCTGCGGAGTGTACCGTTTCGTCATCTGAAGAAGGTTCGTCTTCATGACTAGATGATGAGGGTGAATTTTCCTCTACGTCGTTAGCATTCAATTCCTCTCGTACTCTTGAAAGGCTATCTGCTACGACGTTTTGCTTTCCCGGTCTATATTTTATTTCATAGTCGAACTCTTCCAAGTAAAGGCGCCAATGAATTAGCCTACTATTGGAATCTTTGAGATTCAGACTATATGTTAATGGCTTATGATCTGTGTACAATGTGAATTTTCTTCCGTAAAGGTACGGCCGAAAATACTTACATGCCCACACGATTGCCAATAACTCTTTCTCAATAGCGGAGTAATTTTCCTCCGATTTATTGAGGGTGCGGGAAGCGAAGGCGATTGGCTTATCGCTACCAATTTGACCTTGGGAGAGAACAGCGCCAACAGCATAGTTGGAGGCGTCTGTTGTCAAAATAAACGGTTTAGTAAAATCAGGGTACTGGAGGATATCGCTCGAGGTAAGGATGTTTCTACAACGCTCAAAGGCATCTATGAAACTCTTAGAATGAGCAATTTTTTCACCCTTTCGCAGTGCCTGGGTCAATGGTTTAGCTATTTTCGCAAAATCACGTATAAACTTGCGATAGTAGCCTAAAATGCCAAGGGAAACCTCTAAGTTCCTTTTCATTTTTCGGTAGTGGCCACTTTCTGATAACTTCTAGTTTATCAGGGTTAGGCCTGACTCCATCACGTGTTACAATATGTCCAAGAAAGGCAACTTCCTTGTGTAAAAATTCACTCTTATCAAGTTGAATTTTCATATTGTATTCCCCCCCCCCCCCCCCCCCCCCCCCCCCGGAGAGTATCAAAAATTTTCCTCAAATTGTCGAGGTGTTCTTTAAGGCTCGTTGAGAACACGATGATGTCATCCATGTAAACCAGGCATCTGACACCTATATGTTCTCGCAATATATTATCCATGACGCGTTGGAACGTCGATGGAGCATTTTTGAGGCCAAAGGCATTCTCAAAAATTCATAGTGCCCGTTCTCGACACTAAAAGCTGTTTTCTCAATATCGCTCTTACTAACCTCGATCTGATGAAAACCAGATGCAAGATCGAGAGTAGAGAAATACATACAACGGCCTAACTTATCGAGAATATCGGTTATGTTAGGTATGGGATAACGATCGTCGATCGTTTTACTCATTCAACTTCCGATAATCAATGACAAGACGCCATTTCTTTTTGCCGGATGCGTCCAGTTTCTTAGGAACTATCCAGACGGGTGACGTCCACGGGCTGTTCGAAGGTCTAATAATACCTTGGTCGAGCATTTTAGAAATCTGTCGCTGAACTTCCTCTCTGTGACAGAAAGGGTAGCGGTATGATTTCGTGTGAATTGGTATGTCGTCACGTGTTGTAATTCTATGTTTGATTGCGTTTGTGAAGGTCAATTGCTGTCCTTCCATAAAGAAAATATTATCGTAGTCTGCAATCATTTTTAATAAGTTGGTTTTTTCTTCGATATTTAAATGATCAAGTCTCAACTGATCAAAAAGTGGTTTTCTATTAAACTCGTTTTCCTCGTCTTGAGTTGGTTCCTCTAAAGAGAAGTTATTAAGTTCGGCTTCCAGAGGCTCGTCAATTTCTAATTTTGTAGGTTCATTTTCCAGTTTGTTACAATTGCAAGAAAACGTTTATCTGTACAACTGTAAATTCCAGTTGGTAGTAATATATCTGGGGTTAAAAGAATATCATTCTCGAGAAAAAAGTCTCCGTCATTCAACATTGAAGGTAGACTCAACACTTTAGATTCATTGGAATTAAATTGAGCCACTGTTTTTTCTGGGTATTTACGTGACATTTGTATTACGCCAGTGGGGAATTTTAGTTTATTTTCTGTTGTCAGAATATCAGCTTTCATCGTACGCAAGGTTTCGTATCCGATGAGGCCGTCGAAAAAATTATGGAAGTCAAACACGTAAAAGATTTGTGTGTCAATCAAAAACTTCAGTGGTCCTTTGCTAGTAAGAATTTTTACATATGGTAGGAAATTATTTATCTCTTCCTTAGTACTTCCGCCATTAAATGAAAATTTATCTCATCGGTATCACAAGCTACTTCTTCATTCCTTTCTAATTCTGCTGAACCCGATATACAAGGGATGGGTTCAGTGTCGAAGGCTTCGTCATAATATTGATGTGTTTCATCGTATTCGTAGTGGGGCTCATAAGGCTCATAAAAAATCTTCACCCTCATGATAGTTTATCACGCGGGGTCTATTTATATAATTTATCTGCTTTGACCTTACAGATGGATCGACCTCCATGGGTGTTGGTTTTGGCAGCTGCATTGGTCTCGGTTCAAAAGCATTTCTTAGTTGCACATTAGGTGCATTATTGAAAGTGGTTGGAAATTTTCTTGGTGGGACTTGTGGTCTCGAATTAAAGTTTTGTGCGGGAAAATAGTTCCGCTGTGGCTGATTAGGGAATTGATAATTTTTGAAAGGTTGGGGTGGTTTGAAATTAAATTTTTGTTGTTGGTTTGGGATTTGGAAGTGTTGCTGTGTTGGTTTTGAAGGACCTGGCAACATAAGTGGTTTGGGAGGCCCGATTGGCTCCGGTTTGTTTAGGCCAAACCTGTTTTGAAAATTTCTTTCTTCCACACACGCATCAAATGCTTCTTTCAATTTCTTAGGCTGACGTGCTCTCACGTTACCGCCAATGGGTTCTCTAAGCCCAGCTAAAAACACTTGTAGTGCATTTTCCTGATGTGTTTTTGTGCGATCAGCTCGCAGATTTGCATTTGTTGTAGAGATATTTGTATGGTTGATAAGCAGTGAAAGGACGTTCTGCACTGAACCATAAAATTCCTCGATGCTACCAGTTTGTTGCAACTTGAATAGCTCTCGAGTAAGCGTGACTGAATCTCGCTTATCGTTATAGTAGGCGATTAAATTTGCCTTTATTTCATTCCACTTTAGTGGGGTGCCGTGAATTTCCAGTACTTGGTCGGCATCTCCCGTAATTTTAGCCCTTATAGATTGCAACCAGACCTCTTCGAACGGAGTGTCTTTCATTGTATCTAAGAAGGGAAGTAAATTTTCAACTGCTCGGATGAATGCGTGCAGCTTCACAGGGTTACCATCGAAAGACGGGAGTTCCCTTATTGCTTGAGGCGTTTGCATCGCCTTTAGCACTTTTTTTTTTCGGCTCGTTGGAACATTTCGTTTGTTCGCAAAACTTGAGCCTCCTCTTCTTCTTGGTTTGGAACTGAATTATTCACTGGTTCCATTTTGAGAAAAAAGGTCTCTATTTAAAAATCTATTTAATCACAATTTCACTAATTACAAATTATTTAAACAATTTCACTAATTTCACTTTTTCGGATTTGGAAAATTGAGAAAGCACTATAGTATTTTTTGATAGGTAGAGTAGAAGTAAATAGGTAGATAGTTGATTGAAAATTACTCACCGTGACAATCCGATGTTCGCTCGGGCTGGCCTGCCTGGCTGATGATGTAGATTTCTTCGAAGGGAGTTGGTCCGATTCTGCAAAGCTCTTCTGTAGAAATGGTTCACTACACTGCGATATTCACTCGCGGCGACCCGAATGGTGGAAACTATTCACTACTTCTGAACTTTTAAACAAAACCGATCCGCACGACTGCGCCAATTAAGAACTCATTTGGAGTTTCGGGGTTTTTAAAAAAGGTGAACACTGAACTACACTATGTGAAGGTAAGACTAATAATGATTTTATTGAATGATCGAAATTGGTTGAAACCTACCAATGTCCCTAAAAGTCCTAACACTGCAATTCTCAGCTCAGGTGGTCGGGTTCGTAGTCCAAGTCGATGTCGCATGTTGTTGTCCTACTGTTGTCATGTGCTGCGTCGGCTGTCCTGGGTGCGTTGGCTTGTTATTATCCGGTGGCCTCGATGGGCTCGGTGTCGAATGTGCTTACGGTTGCACGTTGGTTATTATGTTGATGAGCTGTTCTTTGGTGACGGGTGATGATGTGTTGGAAAGTTGAATGGCCCTCGTGTTAACTTATATATTCTATCTAGAAATATTTCACTACAAATAAAAAAATGATTATAAATTTTTCTCTCTCACCACCACCACCACAGTGGGAGTGTTCCCGGTTGTGTTTCCACAAAAGCGCCCCCCACAACCCAAATTTTTTTTTTTTTTCTACAGAGGATCGTGTGCCCATGTAATTTTCAGTTCATATTATAATATCCCTTCACTAAATATATTATCTTACATGACATTGTTTATTCATGATGCTTTAGCATGATCATTACCATACAGATAAAAAGAAACATTGAATTTTCTGCGTTATCCAATGCACATTAAAGTAATGCTAGATTTGGTAGAAAACAATGGGATATTTCACGTAAATTTAAGCCAGATAACGCCTGAATCTAGCCTGTTGTACGAAAGATTGCTAACATTGTTGTATGGTGCATGAAAGATTGCAAACAATTTCGTTATTTACGCCTCTTAAGGCTTGGAATTAAGCTGAGAAATTTTACACGCTTGTTAAAATTAATTATTTTTTTCTGTGCAGTTCAATCTTTATCATGACTTTATTTTTTATTTTATTTTATTTTTTTATTTTAACCCTTACACAGCCAGTAATGAAAAGCATCCTGGAAAATACTATAACCAGTATTTTTCTTAGCAACATTAATATTTGCGGCATTTTTGTAATATGACAAAACTATTAAAACGGCCAGGCCCACTGTGTAGAGTTGAGGGAAAAGAGGATTAAAAAATAAGCGGCAATTAAATTATCCACTTGATGAATAAGTTAATCAACGAATATTTTTGGATCGTTAGAAAGAGGAAACGGGGACAACCGTCCTTCCGTCTCGATTTTGTAGGCTTAGATGAATCGTTGGGAGTGACGTGGCTAAGAAGGTTAATGTCACTCCGTGTGTCCTGACTTCTTTGAAAAAGACAAAGGTATTTCCACCTTGTGTCATAACTGATGGACCTAGGTTTCTGCGCGATTGTTCGCTTTCTGAAATGAGTTTTACCTCCTTGTGTCCTGGATAAATTCAAGAGTTATTCCTCTGAAACTAGAAAAGTAAAAAATTGACCCTGCACTGTGACATTAAGTATAAAGCAGTTCAATCTTTACCATGACTTTATCATAACTCATAACATGATTATATTTGATAGTATTGTTTTATTGATTTTTCTTCATAGATGATTCAAACATTACTTATTGTTTCTTTAAGTCGAATTTTCTTTAATTCCCTTTCAACGAAATCTTCCCTGTTTTCATAATTATTAGGCCAGCAAAAATATAAATGGATTGCTGTTATACGATCAGCATCAAGCAGCAAATATTCACCATGGCAACAGTAAATTAAAATAAATGTTAGTTTGGTAAACTTTCAATAGATTTAACAAACTTTTTCAGGATACCTCATATCAAGATTTTGGTGAATTGCTGCTATCGCTGAAAACAAACGAAAACGTGCTTTAGCGCGGGACCACAGAAATCTACACTTTATCACTTTATAATATTTCTTGCAGTTGAGGATCAACTGAATGAAGATATAATAGATACGAATGCTTGTAGTATTTTTCATTTACATAAATATATACACTAGTATATAAATATTTCATGGGAATGGGAGGAACCATCAGGGCCCCGACTAAAGGGTGATACGGTCAAAATTTGGTCAAGGGAAAACGCGTGTAAATCGGTGAAATCGTTTATTTAAAAAATCAAATTAAATTTCTTTTTCAAGTTCAATTAGTATAAAATTCAGGAAAAATATTCAGTTAGGCTTCCGCTTTTCCAAATCCGAATTGCCGGGCCTTACGCTTGACCCCTGCCATCAGATTTTGTACAGCCACCTTGTCCACCTTCTTCGCCGCAGAAAGCCAGTTTGCCTTGAACTGCTGCTCGTCCTTAGCAGTTTTTTTGGTCTTCTTTAGGTTCCGCTTGACAATAGCCCAGTATTTCTCAATTGCGCGGAGCTCTGGCGTGTTGGGAGGGTTCTTGTCCTTGGGAACCACCTTCACGTTGTTGGCGGCGTACCACTCCATGGCAATTTTACCGTAATGGCAAGATGCCAAATCCGGCCAAAACAGTACGGAACAACCGTGTTTCTTCAGGAAAGGCAGCAGACGTTTATTCAAACACTCTTTCACGTAAATTTCTTGGTTGACAGTCCCGGAAGCTATGAAAATGCTGCTTTTCAAGCCACAGGTACAGATGGCTTGCCAAACCAGATATTTCTTTGCGAACTTTGACAGTTTCGTGTGCTTGAAAATATCTGCTACCTTTCCCCTTCCTTTTGCCGTATAAAACTCCTGTCCCGGAAGCTGCTTGTAGTCGGCTTTGACGTAGGTTTCGTCGTCCATTACCACGCAGTCAAACTTCGTCAGCATCGTCGTGTACAGCCTCCGCGATCGCGCTTTGGCCGTCGTATTTTGTTTATCATCGCGATTTGGAGTCACTACCTTCTTGTAAGTCGATAGTCCGGCTCGTTTTTTGGCTCGATGCACGGTTGTAGACGATACACCCAGCTTATTTGCGGCATCTCGGAGAGATAGGTTAGGGTTTCGCTTGAAACTACCGGCAACTCTCTTTGTCGTCTCAGCGGCTTCCGGTTTTCGATTTCCCCCCGATTCAGACTTCCTGGCTGTCGACAAACGTTCCCCAAACACTTTAATTACATTTGTAACGGTTGATTTGGCAACTTTTAGCGATTTTGACAACTTTGCGTGCGAGTAGCTCGGATTTTCGCGATGCGCGAGCAAAATTTTGATACGCTGCTCTTCTTGCTTGGACGGCATTTTGACAACTGAAGAGTGAATTCCAAAATCAAAATAGGAGCAACATTCTACACACACACACACACACACCTTCAAAATGAGGGGTGTTCAGGTTTTTTGAATGCAAAATTGAAAGAAACACGTCAAGTTGATATTGACCAAATTTTGACCGTATCGCCCTTTAAAGCACTTTGGATGGGGAGAGTGGGAACGCCAACTCCCCATTGCTAACAGTTTGTGAATAGAGGTCGGGCTCTTCTCCCCGCCCATTGGGGCATCCTCGTGTTAGATAGCTCGCTCGTATGACCAATTGTTCAATCTTGTTGTTGGAAGGAGATTCTTATTATCCCTGTGGAAACGTATAAGTGATGTTGCCTATCGATCCACCCAACCCGTTTTTGGCCCTTCATACAATGGCATGATTTGGATAATCAGTGATTATAAAAGCTTGATCTTTTGACGTAGGACTACGTCTGTGTTTTCAATACTGGGGTACACGTTCGAATTGCGAAAATTTGGAGCGTCACGAAAAATATATAGGTTTTGAACGTTAATAACTAAGTCATTCCACGATTGATTTCCAAAATGTTTGCACCAATCGATCGGAACATTTTCTACGCTTCGATTTAAATATTTCAAACTATTGATTTTTAACATGCAACTAATAAAATTAACGCAAATATGAAGTGATGTCTTATAATATCGATTTTTCATAGTAAATTTACCAAATACACAGTACCTTCCGCGCACAGACTTCATATTTAAGTAAGGAACGTCTCCTAGGCAGCCATGAATGTTATATAACGGGTACACCTTCGCATTTTGATTTAGTTTTCCGGCGGTCGTGGAGCTGTGCAGAGTAGGATCTGCAGTTGGACGAGCAGTCGCTGCCCAGAGAGGCGTTGGTGCAGTTGGCTGTTGTTGCCGATGCTCCCGTCAACTTCGCTGCGAGAAACATGGCTGCTGAAGCCTACGAGTTGGCGGGAAAAAGCCGCCCGTGACAACGAGACAAGAATCAATCATCCCACGTCACCTGCAGATGGCCACCCGCAATGAAGATGAGATGAACCAAGAAAGAAAGTCCAAGTTCAATCGCGAACTGTTTCTCCCCCGTCAACTAAATCCGTCCTTTTCAGGACGACCAAATTAGTTTGCCAACTAAAGAGTTTATTTGGTTGAAATTTTCTCTTGTGATGTTTGAAATTAATTTCAATTACCGCGCCCCGGCTGAACATAGCATTCATTAAATGTCGGGTCCCGTAGTAAATGACAAAGAAGGTTGAACAACCAACGAACGGAATTCGAGCCGAACTGCGTCAGTTCAGACCGACCATGTGGTTGAGTTCGTTGTAGTTCCTAGCTATGCATAGCGGATTAGTTGCTGGTGATAGCAAATAATTAAGGCATATTTCTGTTAAGAAAATCATCCGTCTAGCGTGCAGTAATTAAAACTAATTATTGTGGCGCAATAACTGAATTTCGTCCCCTTTGGTGCAATATGTATCACATTGCCTTCGTTGGTACCGCCTTCTTTTGTGCACTAGCATCCGACCCCTTTACCTCATAGCTCTTAGCAGAACATTTTGATTCAGTTTTACGACAGTCGTTAAGCTGTGCAGTGGTCTTAGGATCGCAGTAGGCGGCGGCGAGCAGTCGTTGCCCAGAGAGACGTTGTTGCAGTTGGCTGTTGTTGCCGATGCTCCCGTCAACCTCGCTGTGAGAAACATGGCTGCTGAAGCCAACAATTTGGAAGACAAGAATCAATCATCCCACGAGATGAACCAAGAAAGAAAGCCCAAGTTCAATCGCAAACTGTTTCTCCCCCGTCAACTAAATCCGTCCTTTTCAGGACGACCAAATCAATTTTCCAATTAAAGAGTTTATTTGGTGAACATTTTCTCTTGGGCTGTTTGAAATTTCCATTACCGCGCCCGGCTGAACATGGCATTGCTTTAAACGCCGCGTCCCGGAGTAAATAGCAAAGCGCGTTGAACAACCAATAAACCAACAGATCCATAACTATCTTCTACGCGTTAGAGATAGTGGCCATCGCGAACTACAACCGGGGCCGTATCATAATTAAGAGCCACCAAATTCTTTCTAAAGAGTGTACAATTGAATTTTCTTGGCCCTTTTCAGAACTGACTTAAATCAATTAGCGGATGGCCCTGACGTGTATGGAAATTCGATTGCTGCGTAGTCCTACGTCAACTTTGCGTACAACCCCATTGGGCTGTCCCTTATATGACACTACAGGGAAAGGTTTAGCCGATGTAATTTGTCAAGCATTAATTGATTTTGGACTTAACACGAAGTACCTCGTTGGTCAGGGATAAGACGGTGCACGAGCTATGAGTGGGCAAGTAAAAGGCGTCCAAGCTTTTGTGCGAGAGCTTTACCCGAAGGCGCTGGTAACGTTTTAAAAATAGAAACTGACAAGATTGAGAAAAGTGGTCCCATGGCAGAGAAGTTGAAAAAAATGTGTCCTACGCGCTGGGTTGAACGTCATGACTCGGTAAAAACGTTCAAAGACCTCTTGCATCCTATTTTTGCTGCTCTGGAAATAATTAAAACATGGACGGACAAGAAAGCCTCGACGGATGCTTCAGTTGTTCAGGCGTCCATTGAAAAACCTGAATTTTTGGTCAGCCTTTGTGTAACACACCATATTTTTTCGATAACTCGTCCGCTGAGTGTTTATTTGCAAAAAAAAAAACCTTGATTTGGCAGAAGCAATGAACGTAGCAAGGGTAACCAAAAAGGCTCTGGGTGAAATGCAAGAAGATGCAGAAAATGCTTTCCGTAAAATCTTTTCTGAAGCGAGTGCACTCTGTGAATCTCTTGATGTGTCCCTTCCAAAACCCAGAAGAGCTGGACGTCAGAAAGAGAACAAAAAATTGGAGACTCCGGAAGAGTTCTATAAAAACGAAATCTTCTTACCTTTCCTGGAAAATACCTTGCAAGTTTTGGAGGAGAAGTTTGTCAAACATGCTGACATGTTGGCACCTTTTCAGCAGCTACTGGATGCAGCATCCGATCCATCGAAAATCTCCGGATCTGCTCAGCATTTAGCCGAATTTTACGACCTTAAGAGCACAGGAATTCTTGGAGAAGCAATTCTTTGGTTTTCGGTACTCACGGAGAAAAAACCACGGAATGAACCACAATAATGGCGACACTCCCTGTTACGACTTGCTGTGCTGAAAGAACATTTTCGTCTTTGAAGAATTTGAAGACATATTTGAGAAATAGTACAGGAGAAGAACGGTTGAACGGTATCGCGCTTATGTATATCCACGAAAATGTTGCTGTCACCGAAGAGGAAGTTTTGGAAGAACTGTCGAACAAACCAAGAAGGTTGAAAATTTGAATCGATGTCTTAAGCTTAAAAATTATATCGTTGTATGTTTGAAATATTAAATAAACTTGAATTATAAAACTCAAATTTTGATGCCACTATTTTTCCAAAACATGTTACCTTCAAGCTCACAACCCCCCCACAACCAATTTCTGGTTGCGCTACTGGTAGTACATAGTACATATTATACATCAAACATCTTACTAATGAAGTTACCAGACATGAACAATTAATTCCTCACCTAAGTTCAAATTCCATTCTCGATTTCTTCTAGGACCCTACTTCATAAAAGAGGTACACCATAGAATTTATAGCCAGAATATTCGGGAAAAAATTTACCCCGGAACTCTAGACGTTCTGCATGTTCTTACAAGTTCAATCTTAACTATTGATTGGAAACTCGGTTCTATTTAGTTAATTTAAGTGTGGTTCATGGTCTGATAGACAGGTCTATTGGCCCCGATTACAAACACAAGACTCTAACTACTTTGTTGCCAAGGACAGTTTCTTCTTGAATCCTGCGATAAATACCAAAACCTACTTTCTCCTGCATTCCGCTGATCAGTTAAATTCAAAGATAATACATTCAATTCCAGCTAGCCGCAATGTCAGATTCCGCAAGCAGAATCAGAGCTGAAATTTATGTATGACATTCAGATTGCCATCATCATATAACGTCGTTCACCGCTTTGATTTGTAGTGGACTTAAATAAGTCGATGCTAGCATGCTTTGGGGTTATTCAAATCTGAATCTCACCATACATAAGTAGACGTAGTTCCGCAAAGATTATTATCATATGTTGGCCGAAGCTTCCTATAGAAATGTAGCATCGCGATGAGAGATGAAATTATATCATAAAACGCGAAAATTTAGAGCCTCATAAAGCCTGAAAAGAAGATAAGTGGCCTCTGATTGTAATTTTTGCGGTCAAATGTAGATTCACGTGATACGGTCAGATGAAAAATTCATGAGCATGGAAGTGATTTGTTCAAATGGTGGAAAGGGAATCGTTCTCTCTTTATATCAACGTTACATAGTGCGTTGAAGGCGTGGGAAGAGGGGACAAAAATCAGAACAGGAGGATTTTGACAACTAAACAAAATTGCTATTCTAGAAAAAGTTATTCGTAAAAATGAAAGTAGCAGTTCGCATAATTGACACATGAGATTTGCATAATCACAAATATATCTAAATCGATATTATTGAAATGATATTTGCATATATGACACATGTTTTACGTAGTTCTAGACGTGACTCATAAGTCAATGCACTCAAAAGTCAAAATAACACTGCTCTCTTTATTTGGCCGAACATGAAAGTAAGTATTTTTGTTATTTTTGTCTATGACATACTCTACTGTCCGTCAACCATATGCGGTACATACAAGAAACAGTGAAGGGAAGTAAGTTCCGCATCCCCTAGAGGCTAGTCGCAATAAAAATCAAATCAAATCAATTCAAACGACTTTGAAAATGCGATACGGTTGTTTAACGTGGTGGGTTAAGGTAGAAGATGAGGTCGGGTAAGAAATATGGGTTCTTTTCGGTCAGAAATAGAACCCAGCCGCTTCTAGGAAATCTTTGCAATACAAGGTGCGAAGAACAATTTCTCAGAAAATTCGACTAGCCTAACCACCTTCATCGGAAGCGCGGAAAGTTCGAACCGAGAGGGGGAAGTCCAATAACAGTTCCTCCAAGGTGTTGGTTTTATTTTCGATCCGGCCTAGCATTGAACTTCTTCGCATATGGGAAAGGGGAAGTCGCACCATTTGTGTCGTATGTTTATTGAAAGCAATCCCAGGAGGATTTTCATCATTCGATAAAAGAATCCCTTCCAATGAATTTGGCACATAATTTTGCAACTCCTAGGTAACAGTCGTTAATGATGAATTAAGTTCATTATACTAATCATGGAACAGAAAGCTTTCTAACCCTAAATCGAATGGGATTTCGTTGACCGAAGACGTCGAACCATTCACCGCTTTAGTGCTGGAAATTTATGACCGCTTTTCCGAGCAATCGACTTTCAGGGAGTGCACTTTATCCACGCCGTCTTACCGTCCTTTCGTTTCCAAGTCCAACTAAGAAAGTACCAAACCGAACCAAGCGATCTGTTGCTGCACTTTGCAAGTCAATCCTCCGGGGCACTAAAGTCGTAAAGAAGTCAAATAAAATCGAATCCCAATTGGGGAAGCACTTTGCACCACCACCAACCGGGAAAAGCAAAGTGAAAAATGTAGTGCATCCTATAGGTAGATACCATAGTTTGGTTTGGGCTATGGACTCTCAAGGTGCAATGTTGTTGGCACTCGCTCGGATTTGTAACAGACCAGCAAAGACGTCGCGAATCATTGAGTAGAATTAAAATGCTTTTTTGCCGAGGCTTCCTCGGACGACAGAGAATGGGGAGCAAATTTTGCGATAAATTCCTGAAGTGCACGGGACTTTGCTGCTTTTTCCAATCCCAAACACAGTTTGCAGCGACCGGAAACGTTCGACTGGCTAGGGTGAAGCAAAAAGTGAGAAAAAACAGTCGTTTAAATTCCACAGTTCAATCGAAGCTCGGCACACGGAAGCGCTCGACAGAATGATGGTAGGTGGAAATTGCGTTTGGCAGAAAAAAAAAAACCCTGTGAACTGTTAGCTAACTCCAGTCCAACTGTGTGTGACTCCATGAAAGGGAGGAAAGGAGATTGAAATAAATATGTAAAACTTTAAATTGGTTTTTGCCACCGAGCACCTGGGTGCTTGCGACCCTGATTTAAACCGTGTGAGTGTGTGGTCGGTGTTGTTTATCGACATTTATTGGAGTTAAAGACGAGCTGTGAAAGAATACACATGCTATGATGATCGGAATGAATTCTGGGAATCAAGGATTTCACATTGAAAACATTTTGTCACTTTCAATATAGGTACATCAGAAAACATGGCCACAGAAGACATAGATAATTTAGCTACAGCATAACACGCAGCAAAGTTTCAATTTATGTTTTAACCAAGAAAATTCACCATAATTTTGTAAACTAACCTAATATTCACGTCGAAAATTTATAATTCCGAATGGTTGGAGACTGTGTTTGACTTCATCCTTCATTGACTTCATTGACTTGACAGTTCCAACTGATTGAAGCAACAATCTCGAAAATCTATCGAGAAATGATGAAGTTATTAGAGTTCAAAATGTTTCAAATATTCGTGGTGGTCGCTATTTTTCAAATTTTCATTTTACCTCTACCCTAGCCGATGGACGTAGTCTAGGTCAAAATAGCGTGGGTGTTCGTAGACCAGCATTAGAAAGTAAGTATGTGAGAAAATTCTATTGTACACAGAAAGCATTTGGTGGCTCTGAGAGGGGCCGTGTGGTTTGAATGATGATACGGACACGGTAGTATTTGCTACAATTGTTGAGAGAGTCCTGATCTTTATGGCATGAAAGATAGTTGAGGACCTGTTCGAAATATGAATTTTATATACAAGTACATACAAAGTTTCCCCAAGAATATGTAACTGTATAAAAATACTTATGTTAATTTATCATCAAAGTAAGAAACGATATTTTTTATGCAAGAATTCAACAAACCCTTAATAACTTCTCCAAATGTTTGACAGTCGACTTTAAACTCATGCTATTATTTAAAATAGCTTAAAGATTTATTCGATCCAATTGCTGCTCTGATACTTTGTGGCCATATTCTGCGACATTTCGCTTTCTCTTTCAAACACTTTCTCAAAAATATTTGATTCCTATTGCGACTGTATCCAACGCACTAAAACGAACAGAAACTTTCAAGCACTGATTGGATTTTGAAGAGTACATTACCAACATTGAACAACTTGTTATAATAAAATTATATCTGTAATAGGGAAATCAAAACCATATATGAATCCCTATTCGCCATGTTAACACTAGCAAGCACGTTGGAATTCAATAAACAAAATAGTATTAACAATCAAGTCGAGCCGAACTGCAAAACGGCCGACCGCAAAAACTATGGCCAATCCCCTTTTGTAAAATTTGATTCACATTGCCTTCGTTGATACTCCCTTCCTGCCATGCAATGGTACCCGATGCTATTGTATAAAACTGGTCCGACAGTGCGAGCAGCTATCAGTAATACATATCAACTCTAAGCAGCAGCACACCATTAACAACAAGTCCCGCCTTGGTCAACGCCGTACCCCACCTCCGATGAACGAGGAGAATTTCCCGTCACTTCGGTACCAGGTGCCAAACCTACCGCCGATCCCTTTAAATCACCGCCATGCAGACCGCCCGTCAGCTTCCGTTCATCATCGATTCGCGGCAGCCGCCGCCGCTCTTAACCCGGCTCCTCCTCCAGGCTAGGGCAATCCGAGTTGCAGTACCTCCACGCAACCACCCGTCGATGGACAGCTCTACGACTCGGAGCAAATGGTCGAGTTCGTCCAAGAGCTCTATCGCCAACTACGTTCTTGCCGCTCGCAGGAGGAACAGCTAAAAGCCGCCACATCCGTGACGATGAAGTTTATTTTCAAATATGGACCGTAAACGCACCATCAGCATCCTCAATTGGAATGCTTGTTCCATCCGGAACAAAACATTTGAGCTCGGTGACTTCCTTAACAGGAAGGCCATCGACATCGCCATCGTCACCGAGACACATCTCAAGCCGGAACTCAATATTTTCATCACCGGATACCGGATTGTGCGACTTGGTCGTTGCGGCTCTAGTGGAGGAGGAGTTGCGATCGCCCTGCGCTACAACATCAACTACCATTTGCTTCCGGGTTTTCAGCTGCAGTCTATCGAAGCCATCGGAGTCAAGGTTGAAACTACCGTTGGCCCTATCACAATCATCGCGGCCTTTTGTCCCAAGCAAACCAACACCGCTAACGGAACAACAACTGTACTACGGAACGACATTCACAAGCTAACTCGGATGCAGGGGCAGTTCATCATCGCCGGCGACCTAAATGCGAAACATGAAACCTGGGGGAACACCCGGCGCAACCGAAATGGAATAATTCTGCAGGAAGACCTGGAAGAGGGCCATTACACCGTCCTAGGCCCGGATACTCCGACCCGATTGAGCAGATCCGGGGTCCAGTCGACAATCGACATCTTCCTCACCAACATGGGGAACAACATCGCCCAGCCGGTAGTACACCAGGAGCTCAGCTCGGACCACTATCCGGTGGTGGCCGAAGTTGGCTCCTCGGTCAACCGGCATCAAGTCACCAGACGGAACTACCATCGCGCCAGTTGGGAGAGGTTCCGACAACACGTAGACGACAACATCGATTTCAACATGCATCTTGAGTCGGTTGATGACATCGAACGGCAGCTGCAGAGCATCGAGCAAGCGATCCCCCAGGCCCGGGAGCAACATGTACCGGTGATTGATCAGGTGAGCAACTCTGTACCCATTGATAGACCCACTAAAGAACTGATACAATTGCGCAACGCCATCCGAAGGCAATACCAGCGAACTGGTCTGCCTACCTTAAAATCTCATTGCAATCGGATAACAAAAATTATCAAGGCCAGAATGGTGGACCTCAGAAATAAAACATTTTCCGACAAGATCCGATCCCTCCCAGATTGTGCAACGCCGTTCTGGAAGTTGACAAAATTTTTGAAAACTAAGCCAAGGCCCATTCCACCGTTGATCCCATTAGACAGCAATGGCTCTAAGGATCGCCTGATAACTCCTGCAGAGAAGGCTGCCGAGATAAGTCAACACTTTGTCAGCTCCCACAATATCGGACAAAATATCGTCAGTCCACACGAAGCTGCCGTTAGCGCGCTTATAAAGGGTGATACGGTCAAAATTTGGTCAAGGGAAAACGCGTGTAAATCGGTGAAATCGTTTATTTAAAAAATCAAATTAAATTTCTTTTTCAAGTTCAATTAGTATAAAATTCAGGAAAAATATTTAGTTAGGCTTCCGCTTTTCCAAATCCGAATTGCCGGGCCTTACGCTTGACCCCTGCCATCAGATTTTGTACAGCCACCTTGTCCACCTTCTTCGCCGCAGAAAGCCAGTTTGCCTTGAACTGCTGCTCGTCCTTAGCAGTTTTTTTGGTCTTCTTTAGGTTCCGCTTGACAATAGCCCAGTATTTCTCAATTGGGCGGAGCTCTGGCGTGTTGGGAGGGTTTTTGTCCTTGGGAACCACCTGCACGTTGTTGGCGGCGTACCACTCCATGGCCTTTTTACCGTAATGGCAAGATGCCAAATCCGGCCAAAACAGTACGGAACAACCGTGTTTCTTCAGGAAAGGCAGCAGACGTTTATTCAAACACTCTTTCACGTAAATTTCTTGGTTGACAGTCCCGGAAGCTATGAAAATGCTGCTTTTCAAGCCACAGGTACAGATGGCTTGCCAAACCAGATATTTCTTTGCGAACTTTGACAGTTTCGTGTGCTTGAAAATATCTGCTACCTTTCCCCTTCCTTTTGCCGTATAAAACTCCTGTCCCGGAAGCTGCTTGTAGTCGGCTTTGACGTAGGTTTCGTCGTCCATTACCACGCATTCAAACTTCGTCAGCATCGTCGTGTACAGCCTCCGGGATCGCGCTTTGGCCGTCGTATTTTGTTTATCATCGCGATTTGGAGTCACTACCTTCTTGTAAGTCGATAGTCCGGCTCGTTTTTTGGCTCGATGCACGGTTGTAGACGATACACCCAGCTTATTTGCGGCATCTCGGAGAGATAGGTTAGGGTTTCGCTTGAACCTACCGGCAACTCTCTTTGTCGTCTCAGCGGCTTCCGGTTTTCGATTTCCCCCCGATCCAGACTTCCTGGCTGTCGACAAACGTTCCCCAAACACTTTAATTACATTTGTAACGGTTGATTTGGCAACTTTTAGCGATTTTGCCAACTTTGCGTGCGAGTAGCTCGGATTTTCGCGATGCGCGAGCAAAATTTTGATACGCTGCTCTTCTTGCTTGGACGGCATTTTGACAACTGAAGAGTGAATTCCAAAATCAAAATAGGAGCAACATTCTACACACACACACCTTCAAAATGAGGGGTGTTCAGGTTTTTTAAATGCAAAATTGAAAGAAATACGTCAAGTTGATATTGACCAAATTTTGACCGTATCGCCCTTTAAACAACATCCATATAAGTCCCAACGATTTCACAGAGGAGTTGGAGATCTCAGCTGACGAATTGTTGACTTATATCAAAAGCTCAAAGAACAAGAAGGCCCCAGGTTTCGATAACATCATGAACTTGGAGCTCAAGCAATTGAGCTCCCAGTTCTATAACCATCTGGCGATGGTTTTCAACCAATGCCTCCGACTTGGCTACTTCCCCTCGTGTTGGAAGTCTGCCAAAGTCATCCCCATCCAGAAACCTGGGAAAGATCCTTCATGTTCCAAGAGCTATAGGCCCATCAGCCTTCTCTCAGGAGTATCAAAACTGTTTGAGAAAGCGATCCACCGTCGGCTTCTCTCGTCTGCAGACGAGCTGAACATCATGCTCGACGAACAATTTGGCTTCCGACGTGGTCGCTTAACAGTGCACCAACTTAACCGAGTAACAAATATCCTCAGGCGGAACAAGTATGTTGCGAAATCATCTGCCATGGCACTTCTTGATATCGAGAAAGCCTTCGATAACGTGTGGCACGATGGCCTGGTGTATAAGCTAAAAAGATACAATCTTCCTATCTTCCTGGTGAAGATAATTAAAAATTATCTGTCGGACAGAACATTCAGAGTTTCGCTGCAAGGTGCAGTTTCCGATGCACAGGAGATTTCCGCCGGTGTTCCGCAGGGAAGTATACTAGGTCCACTTCTGTTCAACCTATTCACCTCGGACATACCCCCGCTCCCTGAAAATGGATCTCTGTCGTTGTTCGCCGATGATACCGCAGTCGTCCACAATGGTAGGGTAAAATTAGCCTAAACAACACAACGGTGGAATGGGCCAAATCAGCTGTCTATCTTGGCGTCACCATAGACAGCAAGCTTATTTTCAGGGAGCAGGTTGACAAAACTGTCACAAAATGTAACGTTCTGTTGAAGCTACTGTACCCATTGATCAACAGAAGGTCTACATTATCCCTGAAGAACAAGCTTGCTGTCTACAAGCAAATCATACTTCCAGTCATCGAGTACGGCATGCCAATCTGGGAGAGTTGCGCAAAAACACATCACCTGAAGCTTCAACGTGTGCAAAATAAGTTCCTCAGGATGATCCTGAACACCCCTCCGAGGACAAGAACATCTGAAGTCCACCGCCTGGCCGAGATAAAAATTCTCGATGATCGTTTTAGTGAGTCTATCAATCGGTACAGGGCACGCTGCCTGACATCGGATCACCAGATCATCCGGAATCTGGTTCCCCACCCCTAGGATTTTCAAATTGTAGCTATAGGTTTAGTTTAAGTAGGTTATCAAATTTTAGCAAACAATGTCCCAAGGGCTGATCTGAAAATTGATTTAAAACATAAAACACACAAAACACACTAAATACTTAAAACACACTAAACAAAGCTTAAGAGCCCATTGGGCTGAAACGTTTAAAAATTGTAAAACAGTATATAAGACAAAGAAATGCAAAATAAATAAGAATGTTACTACTATAGCACACCATTAACCATACAGCAGCAGAACCAAAGCAGTGGGAAAGGCAGTTATCAGTCGGTCGCATTCACCGTCTGCTCTGGAAGGGCAACTAAAAAGAGCGCGTTGTTGCCGGTGCTCTCGTCTACCTCGCTGCGGTGATGATACCACGCACCGGATCAACATGGCGGTGCTTGAAATGCCGCTTCCCGAACAAAATGGCCAAATGACTTACTAAAGAGTGTGTTTAATTGAAATTTGACTTGAGTCATCAAAATCTTCACTACCACGCACCGGATCAACATAGCATGGCGGTGCTTGAAGTGCCGCCTCCCGGACAAAATGGCCAAATTTTGTTGTTGTTACGTGCTGCTAAACACCCTGGCCGTCTACAGCCCAAGATGATCGACAAGAAAATAACTAATATGATATGCTTTTCTTCCACGCAACAGAACCAATATCAACGCCCACCCATTCGACCGTCTACAAAATCATCACCTGGTACTCGACAATCATCGGTACATCCTCAGACCACTTAAAGAACAGCGAATAACAAAATTCCAAACGGCCCTTTTTAGAGCCATGTCAAGAGTTATTAAGAGTTCACTTTCATAATTTTCGTGGAGAAACGATAGTAAAGCCACACGCACTCATGGTTCTCATCGGCCAGGGCCTCATGGTTCTTAAGACTGCATAAAATATAGTAGAAATTTATCAATTCGATGACATCAATTTCTTCAAATCAACAAGGAGTCCTACGTCAACTTTGCAGTTATGTCACTGACATAACTCACCCTTTCGTTTTTATATATAACATCTACATATATTTCGAAATCATCTACATATATATCTATACATATACATGTACATCATATCGTGAAATGACTACCAACTGGATCATACATGTTTCCCCTCCAAATTTGATAAATTTGCCACGAGCACACGACTGCATTACAGTCGCTGAGCCACCATTCTGGCTGATTGCTCGCCTGCGCACCCTCCTGCAGGGTGCTTGCAACCGCCAGCAGCCAGAGCAGTAATGGTCCATTACCGCTCTGCACAAATCCATAGCTGCCGAGCGAATGAAGAAAATTTGATGGTGTCCCCCTTTTGTATTGTACTACTGCATGTGAGACGTTCCTTACTTACATTTGAAGTCTGTGATAGGAAAGTACTGTGCATTTAGTAAATTTACTCTGAACAATCGGCATTATAAGACATCACCTTATATTTGCGTTAATTTCGATAGTTGAATGTTAAAAATGAATAGTTTTAAATATTGAAATCGAAGCGTAGAAAATGTCCCGATCGATTGGTGAAAACATTTTGGAAATCAATCTTGGAATGACTTAGTTATTAACATTCAAAACCTATATATATTACGTGACGCTCTAAATTTTTGCAATTCGAACGTGTACCCCAATATTGAAAACACAGACGTAGTCCTACGTCAAAAACTACAAAAACTACCCAATGAGGTTGTACGCAAAGGTGACGTTGGACTACGTAGCAATGTGTAATTATTTATTATTATCATCGTCTTCGACAACAAGATCGGACAGACTGTACCTAGTCTAACTTAACTTCTATAACGAAACTATTCGGATTATTCGGTTTTTGAAAATACTCCTGGACATGTTGAAATCAAACTCGTCAGAAATGTCACTGAATGACCGAATACAAGCGTCAAGAGGGTTGTTGTAACCGTAAGTTCATCATACGGAATTCGGTAATACGGAACAGCAGGCAAGTTGGAGTTCTGGAAGCGTCGTGAAGGAATGTTCAGTGGTATCTGCTCAAGAAGCGCAGGACGCAGGATGACACCGTTAATGACGTCGAATATAAATAATCGCTGCATTTTCAGGCGTCTGGCAGACAACAATTCCAAGCCTTTCAATTGGCATCGCTCGGGATAGGGAGGGAGATTGTTTGGATCGTTCCAGTGTAGTAGAAGCAATGAAAATCTTACGAACTTTTTCAGTACCCGTTCAATTGAAAGAATATGCGCTACGTAGTACGGAGACCAAACCGAGGAAGCATATTCTAGGACGCTACGCACCAGCGTAAAGTACAGTGTTTTCAAAGCATGTATGTCTGTGAATTCGGAAGCATGTCGACGAATGAACCCAAGAATAGAAAATGCTTTGGAAGTCGTAATCCCAAATGTTCATTGAACATAAGGGAAGGTCCATTAATTATGTCACGCAGTAAGGGGGGAGGGTGGTTTGGGAAAACGTGACAATCCATACAAATTTGAAGGTCCATACAAAAAACGTGACAAGAGGGAGGGACGATTTGAAGCTGCAGTGATATAAACTGTGCAAGAATCACTACTTGAATGACACCATGAAAGCAAACCGGTTGAGAAAAGCTAAAGTTCTCCTGAACCGCTTATCCGAGGGCCGCTATCGGTCAGTGCTGTTCACCGATGAAAAATTTTCACAATCGAGCTGCATCACAACCACCAAAATGACAGGCAGTTTCTTCCTGCTGCTTCCAAAAATCGTGGAAGTATTTCAAGGAGTCATCATCCCACTTCTGTCATGGTTTGGGCAGGAATAACTCATTCCGGCAAAACCCCTTTGATCTTCATCGACAAGGGGGTGAAAGTGAATTAAGCGGTATATCAGAAGCTACTTACTGACACAGTAGCTTCTAAGGCATCGCAGTATTTCGGCAAAAATGAATGGATTTTTCAACAAGACTGGGCGCCGGCTCATGGAGCAAAAAAAAAACTATTAGTCTTTGCGAACGCATTTTCCCAAGCTTTTTAACGAAAGATGAATGGCCTTCTAACTCACCGGATTTGAATCCGATGGACTGTTCGGTATGGTCCATCTTGGAGTCAAAAGCCTGCAGTACACAACATAAATCACTAGAACATCTAAAATCGTCTCTTTTAAAGGTTCGGGAACAAATATCTGTCGAAGAACTCGTGGCCATCGTGGATAACTTCCCGAAACGTTTAATGGCGTGAATCTCAGCACGAGGCGGCCATTTTTTAATGAATAAATAAAACTTGGAATTTGTAAACATATTGCCATAACAAACAATACATATTGATTTTGTAATCCAACAATTAAAGATAGTTCCCGAGCAGAAGCGAATAACTTGATAACTGGCCTTGGTATTTATGAGCTCAGATTAAGAGGTAAAATACCTGAGGATAATACCATCAAATTGTTCCCACAATGTCATGCGAATACCGGATTGAGGTAAGACAATATCAAAATAATACCTCTAAGGTGACCAGATACTTACCCAGGTATCTGGAATATCAAGTTTAGTTATTCTAGAGACATTTTGCTTGCAATTCTTAGGTATTTTGCTTAGGTATTTTACCTCTTAATCTGAGCTCTTTAATACCAAGGCCAGTTATTAAGATCCAAATTAGGTATTCATATGCTTTTGTGTTCTGCTCGGGTTGTAACACCATTTTGTTGCAAGGATAATATTCGGATACCCTGTACTTCCCATGTGAGGGTTTCTCTCTCTGTAGTGAGTCAACATACGGCGTGTTTTGTTCTGACCGATAAGAAGCGCTTCAAGATAGCGAGCAAGACCTCTGTTCACGATAGTGAGCTGAACGCTGGACATAAAGTCTGGGGGTGAACAATCGGTGAAACATCAACGGCTCCACCATCCCGAATAACCTGGAGGAGGGCCATCACACGATACTGAGTTCACATTCTCCCACCTGGTTGTCATTACGGGGCTTACGCAACCCTCGACATCTTCCTTAACAACACGAACAACAACATTTCTCAGCTCGGACCATTATCCGTTGGTGGCCGATGGAACCCTAATGCTGTGAAACGAATGGGCGATTGCTTCGCAGCTTGCACTCTTGAAGGCGTTCTTCGCATCTAGGGTGACCTCTGCGCAAAAGCGATTTCATTTTCTCTGTGCCGTCTCTGCAGCTTCCACTATCGTTCAGATGGCTACCTCTGTAGACCTGCTTTTCCGGAAACCGAACTGTATGTTCGATAGGCCGTTCTCGCTACATGTACTTAGTGAACCTGTTCAGGATTACTTTCTCCAAAAAATTTCCGACCGAATCTAACAGTCGTATACAACGAAGGTTCTCAGAAAGATTATCCCGGCTTTGGCAGCAGCACCAGCTTTTGTCGCTTCCGGTTTTCGGGGAAGTTACCTTCGTCGATGCATTTCTGCAATGTGGTCCTGTGGATTCAATCTGGTCCAGGGGCCTTCTTCACTTTCATTACTTTCGCCATCTTAATCTGGTCCTCGCTGGTTACTCGATATTATTCTTCGTAGTTAACCTCCTCTCTGTGCGGTGAAGGTTTTTTTGGTTCGTGCTGCAGGAACAGTCCATCGAATACGGCCTTCATCTTTTCCCTGGCGCCTTTCAGGTGATACTGCTGGATCTGTCATCTAAGGGATGGCAACTTTGTAGGTGTCTGCCCAAGAATCAAGGCAGGCTTTCTTGCTGTGCTTGATTCCTTTCTCGAGAGCGGTTCTTACCGCTCTGTATACCAGTTTCAGTACCTCTCTTTTGGTGCTGTTGCAAGTCTCCTGGCGCGGAGGCATCTTGCACGAAGCTCGACAAACGTCATGTTCCACCAGTATTTTCAGAAAGACACGGACTGCAGAATGTGACATCGATGATGGACTCCTGGCCCTCCCTGTGATAGGGATTTCCTGGGATTCAGCTTTGCTAGAGCCTCTAGTTGACTCTGACCCCATGGGTTGGGGAGACGGCTGCCCCAATCGGCCGCCCAATCATTGAAGTCACTAACGATGACGGCTGGCCTTCGCTCAGTTATCACTTCCTTGAGCTTGTCCTAACATCTGGTTGAACTGCTCTATCGTCCATCGTGGAGATGCATAACAGCTACAGATAAAGATTCCGTTGATTTCGGCGATCACAAAGCATTGATCTGCGCAGTACACAATTTCTTGAATAGAATATCTTCCCATCGTCCATATTGTCACTGTCCTTGGTTTATCTGCAACCCAGTTACCATCGCCAGATGGGATTTGGTATGACTTTAAAATAATAGCTACATCGCTCGTCGATTCCGGCACAGATTGCCGTAGTAATTGTTGTGCCGTGTCACAGTGGTTGAGGTTTATTTGTGCCGTCGCCTGTTGTGTGCCGGACATCTTGGGCCTCCTCTCTCTTCTACTCCTAATTCAAATTTCTACTCCCATATTGCTGTCCCTTGCTTTTCTTGCTCCTGCTTTCCTACTGGCGCTTGCTACGTTCCTGCCTCTAGGGGTATACACAGCGTAAACAAACTGGAAGCTTAAATTTACACTAGCGCCACACAGTGAGTGAGTTCCAAACATATGGTACTACCATCTGGAAGGGCTTGGCCACTAGCACAAGTTTGCTGAAGAAAACATCGTTCTCTTGAGATACACCAATCACTCTCGAGATATAGCAATAATAAATTGGAAGGTTATATGCACACTAGCGCCACACAGTGAGTTAGTTCCGAACATATGGGACTACCATCCAGAAAAATAAGGCTTCTAGCACATATTTGCTGAAGAAAGCAATGTCCTAATTAATAAGACTCTTGTGATATAACATTAAGAAATCTGGAATCCCATAGCGACACGTAGTGAGTGAACTGCGAACGTATGTGATCATCATCCGAAGGGACTTGGTCATTAGAACGAATTTACCTAAGAAAGTAATATCGTGATTTGTAAGGCTCTTGAGAAACAGCATAATCAAACTGAAATATCATATACATACTAGCGCCGCGTAGTGAGAGAATTCCGAACATATGTGACTACCATCCGGAAGGGCTTTGCCACTACCAGCACAAGTTTGATGAAGAAAGCATCGTCCGAACTAGTAAGGCATTCGAGGTATAGCAATCACATGCTGGAAGATTATATGCACACTAGAGCCGTGTAGTGACCAAACTTGTATAACCTTTTCTTGGAAGGAATTTTCCACTAAGACAAGTTTACTGAAGAATGATACGTCCTAACTGGTGAGACTCTCGAGATATCCTAGGATGCAAGCAATTACCCCTCATCCCAACGCGTCACAGCACTCATATTTAGTAACTCGAAAGTAAAGCGCCTCTTGCGTTGGAATTCCACATTAAACCGGAATCCAATGACACAGATTTGTTGGTCCAACCCCGTACAACAATTCTGCTGAAGACTGTAGATGTTTATCACTTGAAACAACTGAAATAGACCTCATTTCCCCCAATTAGTGAAAATCCCATAAGCTGCGGGTATCGATCTTTACGGTTTCGATTTTTTCGGTCCCAATTAACCGAAAAGATCTTTACCCGACTGTATGTTCATGTTCGCCAGGTACTTTTTCACTGTTTGGCCGGTTGAACCGACCTCCCGGCCAAGCGCACGCAGCAATGTAGCCACTATTCCCCCAGTCTTCCTCTTCAGCATCCTTTGGAGCTTCTTGTCGCTCAGGGTCGTCGGCCGTCCGAAACCGGGCTTGCTTTCGATGCTCTGATTCTTGTCTAAGAGTGCCAAGATGTTGTAGATGCCAGAACGGGCGTATCCGGCGTCCACAAAGTGCCGCACGATGTTCGTTTTTGACGCGGTGGGGTGCCGTTCTTTGAATGCGAACACTTCTGAACGGAGTTACTTCATTGTTTTTGCCATCACGGTTAGAGTTCAACTGAGAGAGCTGTCAAATTTTGTCTGCTGACTCATGGGTTACTATGATTGATGCTGCATGGGTAGTTTCGTCAGTGCGGTTGAAGGTAAGCCCATGAAAAATCGGCAATTTTTGTCCATTATTTTTAATGCGAACATTTTATTTATGCTAATAGACACTTTTGGGCCAAACGTCCATTCGGCCAAACGACCATTCAGCCGAACAACGAAATCCCAAACGGCCCTTTTTGGGCGATTTTAAAAGTTATGAAACGTGGATTTCCCTTACTTTTCGTGGAGAACCAATAGTAAAGCCATACACACTAAGATCGCAGGGTTTGATGGTTCTTTAGACTGAATAATATACAGTAGTAATGACATTAATTTCTTCACATCAACAAGGAGTCCTGCGTCAACTTTGCAGTTATGTCACTGACATAGCTCATCCTATAGTAATTTACTTGCAGATACGCGAAGTACCAATGGTCCAGTCATTTACCAACCAATAACTATTATAAGCCGATACCAAATTGATTTCTCATCAAATTTGAATTAAATTAGGAGATTCAAATTGCAATTCATGCTTAAATGACTAACTTGTAAGCATTTTAAAATCATTCTCTTCAGTGTGCTCTCGTTTTTAAAATGTTGATGTGATATCTGGAATAGAAAAATGTAATGTAGTTCTACGTAGAAAGTTAGTTTTTTAACCTTTTGTTGGTTCACCATAATGTACGTCTGTGTTGTGTTTTGACTTATTCAAAACCGGCTTTTTTAAACATTTGCAATATTGATTGTTCGCTCCATCAAGTTTCACACGTTCTTATCAAAATCAGCTATGTATACAAAACGGGTTCAATCTCTAGAGCTGTCTGCCTTTTTAATTTCTCCTTCATGATGACGAACACACCAAGAAATCCCCTCCGGTTAACCGAAGTGATAAAAACATAATCAAAAAACCTGTCCTCACACCGCAGCATTTGCCGACGAGGACCGCCGTAGAAGTGGCCGTAGAAAAACAACAACGTCCACAGCAGCGTTCTTACCCGGTAAATGATTCTGCGGTTGATTCTCCTTGAAAGCCATTGTTATTCCGGCAAACGTGTCGGAGTGTGTGAGTTGATTTTCTTCCTGATCCCTCGGGGCTGGCTGCGTCGGTCGTACAGATCGGTCGATAGGGAAAGGTATCCCTACAGAGAGATATGAGCCTGAATCTAGCAGGAGCACGTCAAGCCGGTGCGTTTGGCAAGTGACACCTAAGTGACGTCTAATTTCCACCTTCCATGGACAAATTACTTCGGGGTTTGGAATTTTTTTTTCTTCTTCTTCATTGCGACGCCATGGCGTGGAAAGGGCAAGTCAAGGAAGTGATGAATTATTTCAGCCTAAGGTCAAACTAAGTACAAGCGAAATGCAATTTTATGCACTGTTTTGAAGGGGTTGGGGGAGGATTTGGGGGGTTGAACGTGTGATTTGAAAATCATTTTCAGTGAAATCTGTTTTTATTCGTAAGCAGCAAACGAAAATTAACTCAAAAGAAATTCACTCAACAAAAATCGTTCCAGTCAGAAGCATCACCACTGAGGATTTCACGTGTGAATTTTGCTTCATTATTATCGAATCATCATTAAAATGTCGAATGCTATATTTAGAAGCTGAGTAATCAATTTTAACAGCCACTGCTAAGTTGAAGACCAGTTAGGCATGGCATTGTAATGAAAGCGTCTACCTGGTTAACGTTGGTCGTTCTACTGAGTGCTGTTCTTCCGGTATGTTATACAATTAAAACTTCACAGCAAAAAATACCCTAGAAATCAAAAAATCGTGTAATGCACCGAAACACGAAACAAACTAAAATCATACAAAAATGATAGGAAAACCCGATGTACTTTTTTCCGTCTTTTTCGTGTGCATTCGGACAAAATTGCAAGCTACACAATATTTTCGACATGGTTAATGTGCATCTAGTTTCATCTCTAATTTAGCTGTGTTGTTCTTAATGTTAAATGATCATCCCTTTACTTTCAGCAGCAGTCAATCCGAACGCACGCACAACGTGTCCGAGTAGCACCGCGGTTTGTCAATGCTGGTAGAGGTCGTATATTTCGGAATCGTGGCGGTGGGATAGCGTTGGGCTCTAAAAATGGTAGACAATGGTTCCGATCCAGCGGAGCGAAGCCAAATTCTCCGGGAATAGATGGCAACCAAAAGAAACGGCCACCTTCGCATGACATCATCAGGATATTCTAATGATTATCAAATTTATTAAAAATGAATGGGAGAAAATCAATAGAATAATTGGGTGCGTAGTTTCCTTCCACCCCCTGATGATCAAATCCGGTTCATGAAAATGTCACCAGCACTTGCATCGCGCTGACACTGTTTTGCATATCAATGAGCCTATTTTCCTGGAGATGAAGTAAGGTACTTCAGACTCGTCTGTGAAAAGGTCTACTTTTCAATTTTAATTTCCGCCATTCTTGCCATGCTTTGCACATAAATACCTTTATCATCGGCACGTTTGCGTTCTTCCTTTTCCACCTCAAGAGGAATATCTTGAGGAGTCGATTGTTTGACAATGGCTTGAGGTTGGTCTTTATCCTGAAGATTGCCGCATAAAGGTAATGTGTCTAGTCGATAAATGGTAATTACCGGGTACTTGAATACTTGTCTTTTACTTGATTTTCCACTTGTTTTATGCATGTCGTTTGCAGATCAGTTTGATTTCCACAAAATAATATAAATAAATAAATTAATTTTTTAATGTTTCTTCCATCAATCAAAACAAATCTTTTTTTTTTTTTTTTCAAAAATTTAAAAAAAAAAAATTCTCTTAAAAACCATTAAGCTTTTTACCCCCCCATTTGGAAATTTTTTTTCTTCTACTTTCCCTGCCGCTTAACCGTTGTGTGACCGAAAAAAAAAACACCCGTCGATGGCCGGATGGGTACCCGGGTACCCACGAAACTGAAATGCTTATATCTCAGGTCATTTTAGGCCGATTTGAACAATTCGAAATTTCCTTTTCTATCGAGCTGTTATCGGAATGGATCGATCTGGTCATTCTGGTTTCCGGGAAACCCGGATTTTCA
Source organism: Aedes koreicus (assembly GCA_024533555.2). Taxonomy (NCBI): domain Eukaryota; kingdom Metazoa; phylum Arthropoda; class Insecta; order Diptera; family Culicidae; genus Aedes; species Aedes koreicus. The sequence goes on along the minus strand of JAHHFK020002428.1, from coordinate 70,662 downwards.
AGGACATGTCTTTATACGATAATACTGATCGTGGATTTCGGTAAATAATCAGCAATATGGGTATCAAACTTCTTCAAATTTCATCATCAGGTTGAATTTTACTATCTTCGGTCCATCAGACGTGTAAACATCCTAGTGGCCATTCCGGAACTGGTTCCCCGCGGGGCCATAGGTGGTCATAAACATTTTTCCATGGAAGCCCAACAATATGGGCATCAATCTTCTTGAAATTTCATCAGCAGGTTGAATTTCTATATATTGGGTCCATCAGACGTGTTATCATTCTAGTGGCCATTCCGGAACAGGTTCCCCGTCGGGCCGTGGGTGGTCATAAACATTTTTCATAGAACCCCAACAATATGGGTATCAAACTTCTTGAAATTTCATCAGCAGGTTAAATTTTATTGTCCTGGGTCCTTCAGACGTGTAATCATTCTAGTGGCCATTCCGTGACAGGTTCCCCGCGGGCCATGGGTGGTCATAATCATTTTATCATGGAACCCCAACAATATGTCAAATGGATGTCAAACTTTTTGAAATTTCATCAGCAGGTTGAATTTTATTATTATGTGTCCATCAGATATGCTATCATGCTATATAAATGTTTATGTATATATACACACATATATATACATAAATATATTTCAATGCAATATGCTTACGGAATTTCTTATCCAAAATGAAAACATCTGATGGGAGACGATACGAAGGACACACAAGGACGACGACAACGTTGCCATTTTTTCATGTTTTCTCCACATCCCAGCTTCCAACCGCGGTGCATGCACGTGATTGCGAGTGTGCCAAACGTAGCGAGTATATATTTATTCTCTATCCATCGTACCGCTTGTGTATATATGCTGCGTCGTTCCGTTCCCTTTCATTCTACTTTCAATCTTCGGGGTGTTCAGCAGTTCCAGTGGTGTGATTGCATAAATAGGATTGTACTGAATTTCTTCAAAAAACAACTGTGATGGACAAACCAGGACCCAGCCGGCCCCGCCTGACCTCGGTGAAATCCAATCCATTCTGAGTGGCCTGGACAGTGAGGAGGAAGATTTACCTGAAGCCTTGGTATCCATCCGATGCCAACTTCATACAGACGAAAATCATGCAATCTTCAGTGGTCAAGACAGTGACAAAGACGACGGCGATGCTACCGATGCTGAGAATGTGTTTGAATTTATCTCCGACGGTGAGGAAGAGTACGATTCTGACGATTACGGTGGAAAAGAAGAAGCAACCTTTGATCTGTCGACGAAGGATGGCACACAGTGGAGCTCCACGCCGCTGCCAACCTCCCGTACGAGAAAACGGAACATCCTTCGGCAGAAAGGTGGTGCCGCAGATTTCTCCAACTTGCTCACAGCTAAGGAAATTTTCCAAAGTATCATCAGCCCAGAAATGTGTGAAATTATTTTGGCCGAAACAAACAAGAAAGCGGCTCAAGTGCTGGGGGAAAATGGAAAACACGTCCCGTTTTCCGCAGATGAATCGAATGCGTTCTTCGGATTACTCCTTTTTGCTGGCGTACACCGTTCCAACAAGGAGCACGTGGACAAACTATGGAAGCCTCAGCACCTACCGATGTTTCGCGCCACAATGGCACGTAATCGATTCCGCGAATTTCTTCGCTTCATCCGATTTGACGACGGAACTACTCGTGACGAACGATTGAAGGCCGACAAATCAACAGCAATCAGGAAGTTGTGGGATATGCTGAACCATAATTTTAAGATCGATTTCTCTCCATTTGAAACGGTTACTGTCGACGAACAGCTCTTCGGATACCGCGGAAGCCAGCGAAACCCGAAAAATATGGTATAAAATTTTTTTGGGTTTGTGATGCCAAGACTTCTAACCCGTTGAAGGAATGATTTACACCGGAAAGCAAACAGATGGACAGAGACAAACAAACGTTGGAGAGAGGACAGTTATGGATCTGGTGGCTCCTTATAAAAAAGTCAAAATGCTCAACAGTTGGAATCTGACGATGGTTGGGACAGTGAGGAAGAACAAGAGATTTCTCCCATCCAACATGTAGCCACATAAAAGTCAAAAGCAATATACAACCGAGTTTGCATTCAACAGAGAAGCTACGCTATGCTCATATGTGCCAAAGAAAAACAAGGCTGTTGTTATGATTTCTACTATGCACACTAAGGCTGAAGTTGATGAATCTATTGTATTTGTATTTGGACTATAGGCTGTAAGCCCGTTACCCTTTCTATTACTGCAAAACCAGAAATCATCAAGTTTTACAACGCGACAAAAGGAGGAGTGGACAACATGGACAAACTTTTGAGCGAATACTCCGTTCAGCGCAGAACGAAGCGATGGCCTTTGGCATTGTTTTATAACATGTTGAACATAAGTGCCTTGGCTGCCTACATAATTTACCACGAGCACAACAATACAGCTACTTCGACAAATCGGCGCAGAAAGTTTCTGCAGGAATTATCGTTGCATTTATGTATGCCGCTGATCGAACGACGGGTGGAGAATCCAAATGTAATGGGCAACCCTTTCACGCGAATGGCCATTGAGCTGGTTCTTGGAAGGGAACCTTCACCTAAAAGAGGAAAACGCCAATCCAGAGCGTGACTTAACAGGACGACTTCACCTACCTACCTATCTGTCATTTATGTAAAACTGAGGGCAATCAACGTAGGAAGACAAGAAAAACATGTAAGTGCTGCCTGAAACCAGTTTGCAAACAACATTGCAAAGACGTGTGCAACGATTGTTGAAACTGTTCTATGCTTCGAGTTTGAAGCTGATTCTTTTTTTTTCTTTTTTTGGTTATTTTGAAGAATAAGCGTTTTTTTTTTTGTTATACCTTTGAATTAAAGAAGATTTTGTGTATTGAAATGTTGTTGTTTTTTAATTTTATCAAATACACCAAAAAATCACTCTAAACCGGCACATCTGATGCTTTCGTGATGATCAAAAACCTCCTCTTGGAGCCATTCCAACATAAAAATATATATATACTCTAATTATTCAAATATTTCATATTTTCTCCGTTGAAAAAAAACTAAGTGTGTTTCTTTCCATAGAAAAGTTTTAAATACCTGCGAAGTTTACACGTCTGGTGGAGCTAAAACGAATATTTTCAATGAAGCACTTTCAAAAAGTGTGAGAATAACAATAAGAGAATCATGGCCACTGAGGGTTCCACGATAAAACTGTTCCGAATAGGCCACTGCGCGTTCAACTCGTTCACCTCCCAAATATATGAGAAACTCACTACTGAGACAATTTCCAGAAGTTTGATACCCATATTGCTGGGATTTCATTGAAAAATGGTTCCATGGCCGACGGGGAACCAGTTCCGGAATGACCACTCGCATGATAACACGTCTGATGGACACAAGGTAAATTCAACTTGCTGATGAAATTTCAAGAAGTTTGATACCCATATTGTTGGGGTTCCATGGAAAATTGTTTATGACCACCCATGGCCCCGCGGGGAACCTGTTCCGGAATGGCCACTAGGATGTTCACACGTCTGATGGACCGAAGATAGTAAAATCCAACCTGCTGATGAAATTTCATGAAGTTTGATACCAACATTGCTGATTATTTACCGAATTCCACGATCAGTTCATCAAATCAAGACATGTCCATGGAAATCCGGATTTTCCGGAAATCAGAATGACCGGATCGATTCATTCCGATAACAGCTTGATAGAAGAATAAATTTTGAATCAATTGATTCCAAAATTGTTCAAATCGGCCTAAAATGACCTGAGATATAAGCATTTCAGTTTCGTGGGTACCCGGGTACCCATCCGGCCATCTACGTAGTTAAAAAAAGTAAGAGCCCCTCATTTCACCCCTGCTTGCTGAAAAATTCCGGACTATTGTGCAATCGATTTTGACCGTTATTTTCTTGGATCTAACCGAGTTTAAATCTTGTACAATGAAAAACCATTTAAATATCGTGCATTGAAATCCGAAAAGGTCCCGGGTACCCATTCGGCCACACAACGGTTAAATTAGTGTTCTTTGAAGCAAATACACAATTCTTAAATGAAGATAGCTTAACCTATCCACAGAGCATCCTATCATATGGTATCAGACAAGTGCAATGTAACGCTTCCAATTATCACAGCTAAAGCCTGTTCACGTTAAATTCGGACAACAAAATAATAGCAAAATATAAAAATTAAACATTTTTCAACAAAACCGATTGTATATTTCACAATAAAAGAGTTGTATCTAAAGGGCGATACGGTCAAAATTTGGTCAATATCAACTTGACGTATTTCTTTCAATTTTGCATTTAAAAAACCTGAACACCCCTCATTTTGAAGGTGTGTGTGTGTGTGTAGAATGTTGCTCCTATTTTGATTTTGGAATTCACTCTTCAGTTGTCAAAATGCCGTCCAAGCAAGAAGAGCAGCGTATCAAAATTTTGCTCGCGCATCGCGAAAATCCGAGCTACTCGCACGCAAAGTTGGCAAAATCGCTAAAAGTTGCCAAATCAACCGTTACAAATGTAATTAAAGTGTTTGGGGAACGTTTGTCGACAGCCAGGAAGTCTGGATCGGGGGGAAATCGAAAACCGGAAGCCGCTGAGACGACAAAGAGAGTTGCCGGTAGTTTCAAGCGAAACCCTAACCTATCTCTCCGAGATGCCGCAAATAAGCTGGGTGTATCGTCTACAACCGTGCATCGAGCCAAAAAACGAGCCGGACTATCGACTTACAAGAAGGTAGTGACTCCAAATCGCGATGATAAACAAAATACGACGGCCAAAGCGCGATCCCGGAGGCTGTACACGACGATGCTGACGATGTTTGACTGCGTGGTAATGGACGACGAAACCTACGTCAAAGCCGACTACAAGCAGCTTCTGGGACAGGAGTTTTATACGGCAAAAGGAAGGGGAAAGGTAGCAGATATTTTCAAGCACACGAAACTGTCAAAGTTCGCAAATAAATATCTGGTTTGGCAAGCCATCTGTACCTGTGGCTTGAAAAGCAGCATTTTCATAGCTTCCGGGACTGTCAACCAAGAAATTTACGTGAAAGAGTGTTTGAATAAACGTCTGCTGCCTTTCCTGAAGAAACACGGTTGTTCCGTACTGTTTTGGCCGGATTTGGTATCTTGCCATTACGGTAAAAAGGCCATGGAGTGGTACGCCGCCAACAACGTGCAGGTGGTTCCCAAGGACAAGAACCCTCCCAACACGCCAGAGCTCCGCCCAATTGAGAAATACTGGGCTATTGTCAAGCGGAACCTAAAGAAGACCAAAAAAAAAACTGCTAAGGACGAGCAGCAGTTCAAGGCTTTCTGCGGCGAAGAAGGTGGACAAGGTGGCTGTACAAAATCTGATGGCAGGGGTCAAGCGTAAGGCCCGGCAATTCGGATTTGGAAAAGCGGAAGCCTAACTGAATATTTTTCCTGAATTTTATACTAATTGAACTTGAAAAAGAAATTTAATTTGATTTTTTAAATAAACGATTTCACCGATTTACACGCGTTTTCCCTTGACCAAATTTTGACCGTATCACCCTTTACATTAGAAACAGTTGGTTAAGATGTTAATCCTTCTTTCTGAATAATTCTCGAACTTTCTGTGGTACACCCGCCATCAGGTTCCGTACGGTTTCCTAAGATTCACTCGCCGTGACGATTCTCCATCTTCTCTTGAAATCATCGGTACTGTAACTTCGGTGAGCAGATAAAAAAACAACGTTTCGGACACTTGGTTTTGAGCAGCACATAAACTACTTCTCGGTTCAGTGCAACATTAAACTGCAAGTTTAATTAGATTAGGTAGGTTAGGATTTACAAACTTTGTGGTACTACTTACACTTTCAGTGTTCTCAGCAAGATATTTGCTCAACCTATTCTCGTTATTATTTCTAGATAAGTAAGTGTTTCAGATCCAATAAGGAAACAAATTCTTTTAATATAGCTAATATAGAAAAGAGATTTCAGATAAAAATCTACCGTAATTCACTATCTGTTTTTGTTCTGGAAGTGGATTTTTCCCCTCCTTTTGTTCGCTGTCACCTGTCAGCCGTTGAGTTGAACGTTGACAGCTGTCACCGTAGTTTCGTCGGGTAACACAGTGGATAATCACAGTGGCTAATCAGCAGAAATGAGCCAAGCGGCAACATCATCTTGCCACTAAATTATTAAACACAGTGCCAACGAAAAAATAACAATTCGCACTAGAAAAACATAAAATAGCAATAAGAAATTGATAATCCATTTTCAATAATTCAAAAGTGACCGGTAAAACTTTCAAAAAAAGCAATGGCAATTAGTATAAACGCAATAATAAACTGATAGTTTTCCGTCATAATAATAAGTTTTAGCGCTATACATGTGACAAAAGTCTTTAAATTTTTCAAAGCTTTCCAATCAAAACCAAACAAATTATTTTAATTTTTGTTTTTTTATTTTGGATTTCTTATTGCGATTTGTTTGGTTTCAATTGGAAGATTTGAAAGATTTGAAGACTTTTGTCACATGTATAGCGCTAGAACTTATTATTATGACGGAAAACTATCAGTTTATTATTGCGTTTATACTAATAGCCATTGCTTTTTTTGAAAGTTTTACCGGTCACTTTTGAATTATTGAAAATGAATTATCAATTTTTTATTGCTATTTTATATTTTTCTAGTGCGAATTGTTATTTTTTCGTTGGCACAGTGTTCAATAATGTAGTGGCGATTTCACATATTTTTATTGCTATTTTTTCCATTTTTATTGATGTTTTATTACCCTGCCATATCCCATCCACTGTGGCCGCCGCATCCCAAACTAGACAAACTTTACCGGGTTTCAGTGGATTTGTCACTGCACCCAAAGGTAAATACCACACGCGTTTCGGATCCGCTCGTTCTAGCTCATCTTGCGATGCACGATATGCGTAGCCCTTGAGTACATACTCAGCAATCTGCTTCGTCAGGTTGGCTGCAAGCGCGGGATCTCTAGCCATTTTACGTTCCAGACACTTGAAACTCTTGACCGCCATGTTGTAACTATCGGGAAGCTCTACGTCATCGAACTTCCACAATAGACCTGCTTTATATCTTTTACCGACTCGTACCGTCGTCTGCTCTAAAATTATCTTGGCACGTTTATCCTCTTCAGACTCCGGCCCTGGCGCTGGCTTCACACCTGCATCCGCCATAGTGAAATAATCTCGCACTGTATTATGTAGCCTCTGATCACTCAAACACCCACATGAATGGAAATTCAGCGCTTCCCGAGTAGAAGCGAATAACTTGATAACTGGCCTTGGTATTTATGAGCTCAGATTAAGAGGTAAAATACCTGAGGATAATACCATCAAATTGTTCCCACAATGTCATGCGAATACCGAATTGAGGTAAGACAATACCAAAATAATACCTCTAAGGTGACCAGATACTTACCCAGGTATCCGGAATATCAAGTTTAGTTATTCTAGAGACATTTTGTTTGCAACCCCTGAGCTCTGGTTGTTCCCCCCTAATACCAAGGCCAGTTATCAAGATCAAAATTAGGTATTCATATGCTTTTGTGTTCTGCTCGGGTTGCGTTGTCTCCTTACCATTACCACCGAAGATGCTTCATCTTAGTCTGGTCTTTACAGCAATAGGCTCGCCTCCTCTCCCCCCTTTTTTACCTGCAGTGGCACCTTCAGATTTGCATTGTTGACTCCAATGAACAGGCGGGGAGCAGCCTTCTCGTAACTGACGATTGGGAGACCCTGGAGATAACGGTAAGGTTGCACTATTTCTTTGTAGTTAAGGCTCTGCTCTGGCAAAGTAAGTTCTTTCACGGTACGAACGTCGTTGAGGGAAAACCGTTTTTGAATGTTAGCCCCTCTAATGAATACTCGAACCAATTTGGATTCCGACTCGACTCTGATAACGTTTCCAGTCCACTTAAGGCACAACGGTTTCTTCCAACCATCAATACCCAACTGCTCCACCAGACTGCTCTCAATCAGCGATAAATCTGACCCGTCGTCCATAGACGCTCGTGGTCCTGAGATGATGACAGGAACTATACGATATAGCAGATCTTGCTTATAATGTCGATGAGTGTGGTTCTGCACTGCTGATAACCCTGGCGTGGGCTGGCCGCTTAAACGGTTTGAATACAGCAGCCGATGGTGGCGGAATTGACATCCTTCAATCATGCATTGTGTCACATTTCTGCAGCTTCTCCTACCGTGTTCGTTGAGACAACTCCGGCATAGACCGTTGGATTGCGCGAACTTCCATCGATCATTCACTGTTTATGATTTAAACACCGTGCACTCTGCTATACGATGGTACAATAAACGCAATGTATCGATCACTTGGGGTACTGATTCGGGAAGCAGTAACCTGCTTTTGACAGACTCGTACGCGTAACCTTTCAAACAGCGCTGGAGATTCTCAGCACTGTTATAACCATACGCTAGCGTAGTATTGCTAAAGCTGCTTATGAATATTGGCCAATCCGCGGGATCACCAGAAAATGTGGGCAAGTCCCGTGCCATTACTTGTCGGGCGGCTAACTGCGAGGGGGAAGGATCATATTCGGGCACTTTTGGTGCCGGAAATGCAGGAAGAGTATTTTGTTGTATTTTATTATCATTTTGGCATGCATTAACTAGAGTACCATTTTCAATTTCATTCCTCGTCAATGGCGTGGAGCGAGGAACTGTATGGCCTGTATTAATGGGCTCAGTCCCAATAGGTCGTGCCGAACACGAAACATTCATTATCGCAATAATCGACCCTAATTTCACTACCAGATCTAGATATGAGCTGTAGCTTGGTTGAGCGAGAGGATTCGGAATCATAGTGGGACAAATTGGTGGCTTACCTGATGGCTTTACGGGGTGCGCAGAGAGAATACGGTTACCTACTGTGGTTTGGAAACGATCGTTGACTTGTTGCTTCGGAAACGTTTTGAGAATCGCGCCGGTGTTTCGCTGCTGAATCCCTTGAAGCTCCGATCGATCAGTCGAAGTCTGCTGCACCACCTTTGGAGACATTGCCGATTTCTTTACCTATTCCTTCTCCTTTGGGGGTGGGCGCTTGCCTGAAACCCCATTGTGGGATTGTGGACATCTATCCTCTCCGGCCAAAGCAATCCCTCCGGTAGCCTCATCACCAGGCGATATACCCCAAAGGCTGATGATCAGCCCATTGCGCCACTCGTTGCACAATTGCCCTTTTACTCATCTGGCTGCGGTGGCTGATGGTGTCACAATCGTCGTCCAGTTGCTCCTCCAACAGAGTATATCTCTCCTGCAAAGGTTTGTTCTCCTGCTCGATGGCCCTTTTCTCCGCTTCCGCTGCGCGCTGCTGAATCGCGCGCTCTTCCTCCAACTTCTGCAGTCTCAGTGCAATTCGTGTTGACTTGTTGGTGGATTTGGAGGATATACTAGTTGGCAGACAGTTGCGGCACATCCACGGCCTCGTTGCTACCGACTCGGTCACTCCTGCGCAACGCATCCCGAGCAGAACACAAAAGCATATGAATACCTAATTTTGATCTTGATAACTGGCCTTGGTATTAAAGAGCTCAGATTAAGAGGTAAAATATCTTAACAAAATACCTAAGAATTGCAAGTAAAATGTCTCTAGAATAACTAAACTTGATATTCCGGATACCTGGGTAAGTATCTGATCACCTGAGAGGTATTATTTTGGTATTGTCTTACCTCAATTCGGTATTCGCATGACATTGTGGGAACAATTTGATGGTATTATCCTCAGGTATTTTACCTGTTAATCTGAGCTCATAAATACCAAGGCCAGTTATCAAGTTATTCGCTTCTGCTCGGGATGTGCCACCAGCTACCCGAGCAGGAGAAAATAACACATGAATACCTAATTTTGATCTTGATAAGTGCCCGAGCAGAACACAAAAGCATATGAATACCTAATTTTGATCTTGATAACTGGCCTTGGTATTAAAGAGCTCAGATTAAGAGGTAAAATACCTAAACCAAATACCTAAAAATTGCAAGCAAATTATCTTTCGAATAACAAAACTTGTTATTTTAGATACCTGAGAATATCGGAGAGGTAATATTTTGGTATTGTCTTACCTCAATTTGGTATTCGCATAACATTGTGGGAACAATTTAATGGTAGTATCCTCAGGTATTTTACCTCTTAATCTGAGCTCTTAAATACCAAGCCCGAGCAGAAGCGAATAACTTGATAACTGGCCTTGGTATTTATGAGCTCAGATTAAGAGGTAAAATACCTGAGGATAATACCATCAAATTGTTCCCACAATGTCATGCGAATACCGAATTGAGGTAAGACAATACCAAAATAATACCTCTAAGGTGACCAGATACTTACCCAGGTATCCGGAATATCAAGTTTAGTTATTCTAGAGACATTTTGCTTGCAATTCTTAGGTATTTTGCTTAGGTATTTTACCTCTTAATCTGAGCTCTTTAATACCAAGGCCAGTTATCAAGATCAAAATTAGGTATTCATATGCTTTTGTGTTCTGCTCGGGAGGCCACTTATTACAAAATTATCGAACGTGGCGGGGCGCGAACAGTTTGCGCAACCTCTCGTCTTATCCATGTTCGGCGTGTGCGATGATTCATCCGCACCGGGACGATCTGCACTTCTTTTAAAAGTTTTAAATTTTTTATTTCGGGGGGGAGAAAAAAAAAAACAACATTTTGGACACTGGGTTTTGAGCAGCTCATAAACTAGTTCCCGGTTCAGTGCAGCTTTAAACTGCAAGTTTAATTAGATTAGGTAGGTTGGGATTTACAAACTTTATGGATTTACTTACACTTTCAGAGTTCTCAGCAAGATATTTGCTCAACCTATTCTAATAGTTATTTCTAGATAAGAAAGTGTTTCAGATCCAATAAGGAAACTTTTTTTTTTTAATATAGCTAATATAGAAAAGAGATTTCAGATAAAAATCTACCGTACTTCACTTTTTGTTTCTGTTCCGGAAGTGGATTTTTCCCCTCCTTTTGTTCGCTGTCACCTGTCAGCCGTTGAGGTAAACGTTGACAGCTGTCACCGTAGTTTCGTTGGGTAACACAGTGGAACGCTAATCAGCAGAAGTGCACCCAGCGGTAACAGGTACTTTTTGCTTCATTCTTACACAGATAAAAAGGGGCTATTCATAAACCACGTAGACTTTTCTGGGGGGAGGGGGTCTGACCAAAGTCTGCGCTCCATACAAATTTTAAAAAAATTGTATAGAAACAAGCCTACGAGGGGTGAGGGGGGTCTGAGATTTTCAAAAATAAGTCTACGTGGTTTATGAACAGGCCCAAAGAAACATTGAATGTTCTGCGTTATCTAATGCACATTAAGGGAATGCTAGATTTGGCAGAAAATAATAGGATATTTCATGTAAAATTAAGCCAGATAACGCCTGAATCTAGCCTGTTGTGTGAAAGAGTGCAAACATTGTTGTATGGCGCATGAAAGATAGCAAATTATTGCTTACGCCTCATTTAGCTTGCAATTAAACGAGGAGAAATTTTCCGCGCTTGTTAAAATTAATTGTTTTTTTTTTGTGTAGTTTCGAAGAGTTTCCGCTTAACTAGAGCCCAGTACTTCTTTATAGGGCGAAGTTCTGGACAGTTTGGTGGATTGGCTGTTTTTGGTACTTATTATATCATTTCAGGACGGATTTCGCATAGTGCCAAGAGGCCAAACCAGGCTAAAACAGAGCTGGAGAGTCGTGGCTTCTGATAAACGGTAGCAACCGCTTTTGTAGACATGTTTGCAACAAATTGGTGTAAAGCTTCTTAGCACGACTTTTTGCAATGAAATTTTGCTTGTCATCACGGTTGAGCACCTTCGGTCCTTGCCTCTGCTTTACTTTTTGTACGTATGATTTTGTCTTCCCAACTTTGCGAGCCACATTTCCCACAGAAAGATTGGGATTTTTCTCAATAATGGCTACCACCTTCTTGTCCAATTGTCGGGAGCATACTTTTCGATATGTACCACTTCCAACCTTCCGACCCACAGTCAAGCGCTGGTCAAATGATTTGCAAATACAAAACACGGTACTTTTCGGTAGTTTTAGTTTCTTGGCAAGATCACGTACCGATAAATTCGGATTTTGCTGCCGTTCGTACAAAATCCGTTTGCGCACTTCCACTTGATTCGACGCCATTTTACTGAATGTAACAAAAATGTAAACATGTTGTAACAAGAAATAAAGTGGACGGTTTCAGCTGTCATAAGTGAAGGGTTTCAGCGATCCGGGAAATAATTCAAAATCTACACTGAAAGAAAAATGTCCGAAATTTAACGTGGACAGGCTTTAATTGTAGAAAAGTTCATCATACTTTATCAAAACATATCTCAATCACAGTTTTTGGTAAGCACAACCCATCCCCTGACTCAAAGTTGATGATTCTTCCAGTTTTAACGTTATCGCCGGACGAGCTGCTCACCAACGATTGAACGCGACTGTAATAGACTCTCCTTTCGTCATGCGTGAGCATCGGTGCTCACCCGGTATCTCCACTAGCATGCCATGTCTTAACACCAGGCAAAATGTCTGACTTATTCTAATGCAGGACTTTGGTGAGAAAGATCTGTCAAGACAATTTAAACAACCGAAATGTGTAGTATTGTAACGCATAACTGTGGTGGCCACTTGCTGGGAAAACGTGTAAAAGATGGAGAACAGTAAAAGTATAACTGCTTTGAAACTGCGACAAGAGCTGTAAAGTGCCGAGCTTGACGAAATTCTAAGACTAAGGACTCCCGTGTACTGGGTAAATCCTTTATTGTTCCGAAGATCTGACCACGATTTACCACGCATTTGCTGAAGGACCTTTTATGGGAAGATGGAAAAGATTATCAGAACTTCTGCCGAATTGATGTCACAGGATTCGAAAAACTTATTTCTCAAGTATACCCAAGGATTTTACTAAAATAGTTCCAGGCTATTCATACAGAACATTTAAAATGCATTGTGTTTGAAGATAAGAAAAAATATTAGCAACTCTCGGTCTTCGAAAATGCAGTTAAATTAGTGTTGCTAGTTACCTAGTATTCAGATTAACTGCAGTGGTCGATTTGCTTGTATATGTTATAGATCAGTTTGACACATTCAATTTTCAAGAAGGATGCTAGGCTGAACGACGTAGCAAAAGTTCGCCTTTTGTTGCGTAAGTGTAGTGCATCGCAGCATGAAAGGTACGTAAGCTATATTTTACCAAAAATGCCAAGAGAGTTTTGCTTCGAACAAACAGTAGCCAAGCTCAAGAGCCTGTTTGGAGCGCAACAGTTGGTAATCAGTTGTCGATACCGATGCTTCAAGATAGCGAAAAACCCTTCAGAGGACCATGTGACGTTCGCTTGCAGAGTAAATAAGGCTTGCGTGAAGTTTGAGCTTCGCAAGCTCCCAGAAGAGCAATTCAAGTGCTTGGTCTACGTGTGTGGCCTGAAATCGGAGAACGACGTCGAGATTCGCACCCATCTCCTCACGATAATCGAAGAGAGGGACGACGTGTCGTTAGAGCAACTTTCGGAGGAATTTGACCTAGTACAAGTGATTCGCAAATTTGGTGGTAAGCGATATGAAAAGCGTGACCATGAGTCATCAAAACGTCCATCCAGTGACACCAGTAGAAAACCAAATTCACCTTGTTGGTTCTACGGTGCATTTAACTACGTTCGGATTTGCAGCTACAGAACCCACCAATGTTCCGACTGTGGGACTGTTCGGACGTCGTGAGGGGTAATGCAACAGTGTCAAGTCCCGAAAACCTGGAAGGAGGCGCAAGAAGCAAGCAGTGTCAGCCAAGGTGGTGGTCGTCAACGTGTGCAGCGTGCAGCAACGACGCAGATTTGTCTCCGTTGGCCTGTCCGGAACGGATATTGGCCTGCAACTTGACACCGCCTCAGACATCACCGTCATCAGCAGGGAGATATGGCGGAAACTTGGCAGTCCTGCGTTATCATCGCCGACAGTAAAAGCGAGAAGCAGCACACGTCGCGAACTCATCCGTGTGACCGAAAACCAGCTGCAGTTACTCGGATCCGATTTGGTCGACATTTTCAACCTATGGTCCGTGCCGATGAACACTTTCTCTTGCCACGTGTCAGGATCACCAGCGCCGACAGCTGCACTCAAGTCGTCTTTCCTCGAGTTCTTCAGCGAGCAGCTCGACAGCTGTGCAGCAAAACGAAGGTGAAGTTGGAGCTGAAAGAACATGTTTGACCAGTCTTCTGTCCAAAACGTCCGGTAGCTTACGCTATGTATGATACCTTTGACTGTGAGCTCGACCGGCTAGAGAAGCTGAACATCATCACACCCGCCGATTATTCGGAGTGGGCCGCTCCGATCATCGTTGTCCGCAAAGCCAATGGCTCCATCAGGATTTGCGGAAACTACTCAACGGGTCTGAACGCAGTGCTCCAACCACAGCAGTATCCCCGTCCACTTCCGGACGATAACTGCAAAATCTTCAGCCAGATAGATTTGTCCGATACCTTCTTGCAGGTGAATATCGATGAACAGCACCGTAGTTTGCTGACTATCAACACGCATCGTGGCCTCTATTTGTACAACCGCTTCCCACCGGGTGTGAAGATCGCGCCTGGTGCGTTCCAGCAACTCATCGACACCATGTTAGTCAGACGCCTATCTCGATGACGTCATCGTCGGCGGCAAAACAGAAGAGGAGCACGACAACAATCTACGGGAAGTTATGCAGCGTATCCAGGATTTCGAATTCACGATCCGAGTCGAGAAGTGCACATTTCGCAGGCAGCAAATCCGTTACTTGGGGCACATCGTCGACAGCCACGGGTTACGCTCGAATCCGGCCAAAATCGAGGTGATTTCCAAGCTGCCGCCTCCAACCGATGTATCCGGTGTGTGATCGTTTTTCGAGGCAATCTACTACTATGGCAAATTCGTCCCTAACATGCACATGCTACGTTACTCGCTCGACAATCTCTTCAAGGCGGAGACGAAGTTTCTCTGAAGTCGGATTGCCAGAAGCGTTCGATCAGTTCAAGCACATTCTCTCATCGGATCTTCTCCTAACACACCGATCCTAAACGGGAGATCATCGTTTCTGCAAACGCTTCTTCCGTTGGACTTGGAGTGACCATTAGCCACAGGTTCCCCGATGGTACCGTTAAAGTCGTTCCAAGGCACTCACGAAGCCAGAGCAAGGCTACAGTCAGCTCCGTCAGCGACCGTGAAGGTTTGACCATCATCTTTACCGTTACGAAGTTCCACAAGATGCTCTTCGGACGGCACTTCCGGCTGCAGACCGATCATCGCCCTCTGCTTCGTATCTTCGGTTCCAAGAAAGGAATCCCCGTCTACACTACAAACCGTCTTCAGCGCTTCGCCCTCAACTTGCTGCTCTACGACTTCGACATCGAGTATGTGTACACCGAGAAGTTTGGCAACGCAGACGTGCTCTCGAGGTTGATCAACCAGCATGTCAAGATCTTAGGTCTACGTCATCGCCAGTCTCAACCTTGACAAGGATCTTAGGTCAGTAGTCTCTATACAATTGAAGTCCCTCAATTTCAGAGTCGTCGCACAAAGCACAAAAGCAGATACGCTGCTCCACCAACTCCACCGCTACGTCCAGAACAGCTGGCCCCAGTCTACACTCGACGGGTCAGAACTTCGTCGGTTCTAAGCCCGACAGGAATCGCTCTCTGTGGTGGATGGGTGCATCCTCTTTGCCAAACGACTCGTCATCCCGTAGCTGCATCGGAATTGATGACTCGAACAGTCTCATCGTGTGTTCCTGAACAAACAGGAGAGTCTTGAATGAATCAGGGAATTTCGTGCAACGCTTCCATTCGTCGAACAGATGTTCGTCTTCCGCACCGAGCTTTCGAATCTACTGAAACCTGCCCCATACGACGATCCTGAGCGGCTGCTAATTTGATCGAGGATTCTGTACTTCTTTTGAATGTACTCCCGGTAAAGAGCCTTTTCTTCTTGAAGCTTCTGAAGCTGCAATCTCTGTAACCTTGGAAGGAGCTCGATCTTTCGTCTCCAGACTTCGCTTTCTCCAATCTTTTCTCCTTCTCCATGAGGCATTCTTACAGAAGGAAGCACTTTGGATCAGCCGATACGGTTATTACTGGTGGCAAAACAGGTGTTGAATTTTTCCTCCGCGTGACACTCCTGGTGACTACTCGTAACGTGTGGTGGGTGGTTTCATCTCCGCTGAGGAAGCCTTTTCACCGTTTGGCTTGTGCTGCTTGCTCCGTCCATTTGCACTACTCGTTGTTGGAAGTTGTTGATCGTCTGCTGAGGTTATTTGCTGGCCCCTGGTTGCGATCGTGCATTTAGGACAAAGCCAATTCACGATGCCAGTCGGGGCACTGTTCACACTGTACCATGGTATCGCTGTCGGGTTCCATGCAAGACTTACACGGTCGTCCTGCGAGAATCTGCCCCATTCCATCCGTTGGGACCTTCACCATTGGAACACTCTGCTCTGAGGGAAGTTTCACCATCACCATTATCACCTCCACCTGCAGAGCGGCCACCTTTTGACCCATTCGCATCCGATTTATTCGTGCAACGACTCGAAATGATCAATGATTGATCAAACGAATTTTAAAATTTCTTGGCACAACTTACAACAAAGAGCTTTTAGAGTTCCATAAGCGTCGATTTCCTAAGCCGTACGGAATCGGATTGCGGTTTTGACGATCGGTGTTTTTACTTTGCGAGTAAGAAAAGTTGGAGTGTCGCGAAATTTGTTAAGATTTTGAACGTTAATAACTCAGTCATTTCACGATCAATTTCCAAAAGGTTTGTAGCAATCGGTTGAGACATTCACTGCGAGTATTTTCTGTGTTGAAAACTATTGATTTTAAACTACTAAGCTGTTGAAATAACGCAAATAAAAGGTGATGTCTCAAAGGTTCGTTTTGCAGAGTAAACAGTGTTTTCCTATCACAGATTTCAAAAGTTAGTCACCTTTGGGCTGTCTTAGTAGTTTTTTGAATTCAGATAATGTAGCAAATTTCACGTTAGAAATTCATCATATTTTGCACAACTCTCTAACTCTTACCGTACCTACAATTGTAGATCTGTAAATTTTAGTGCATCACAATTGCTTGTTGGGATGTAAACAGTTCAATTTAACATATCATATTTCCTGTCACCTATCACCTAACTGAAAGTTCGCCCTATCATAGCAGTCGATGTAGGTGCTGCATCTCGGCTTTGTAGTGGTGCATCAGAAAGCGTTGGCAGTCTGATTTCACTGCGCACAAACAGCACAGTGAAATACCACACATTTCTTCGTTCAAAGTATTGAAGGAAACAATGGTTCGATTGAATAAGCTTGTTTCCATGCCAGTTGTTTGTAGTTGTTTTACATCAAAAGGTTGTTGAATGCTGGCAAGTTATATGGACGTTGTCACATTTTCACACGCACACTTCTTAATAAGACTCCCGGACACAAATTTATGGATCTCGGACATTGCATTGATAGCATTTTGTATCGGCATTTGCTTCAGTTGAAAAGCCAATCTTTTGGAAAACATCGTGAACATTTCATTTTCATTGTCACTGTCGCGTGGCTGAGTCATGTCTATCACTGCACCTATGGCTACTTGATATTTAGAAGAAACATCAACGACTTTGTTTCTTTTTGATAGTCTTTCAAACTTTTTGAACGGAGTACTGCTTGTTGGAGTATTATCAAAGGTATGCTGAGTAACAACTCCCTAAAATTCATTAGTTATATTCCTTTGTCCATTCTATCTTGTATTTTAAGCCAAGTTTTTAAGTCAAAAACATTCTTATAACCGATGACCTGCGAGAACTAACGAACGGTAGAGTAAAAACGTTTTATCTTTTTGGAGACACTCAGTGGTTTGAGATTCGTATACCAATTAAAGGGTGTATTCGATAAAAATGGCACACACATATATACTCATCAAAATTAAACTGATTATCGGATTTGCTTGAAATTTTCAGGGAATGAAGAACTACTAATGAGAACTACTAATTGATTTACAACATTTGTTTTATTCAATTTCGTCTCCCATCCCGAATGCCCGCACCTTTCTTTTCACTCCACCCATCAAATTATGTACAACCGATTTTCCCAGTGTTTTTGTTGTTTTTACCCAAATTTTCTTCAATTCTAGCTCTGTTTTTGGGATGTTTGCGAAGTTCCGTTTTCATAATTGCCCAGAATTTTTCAATTGGACGAAGTTCCGGTGAATTTAGTGGGTTCATATCCTTTGGCACAAAATTGACTCCGTTGGCTCGGTACCACTCCAATACGTTTCGAGCGTAGTGGCAGGATGCTAGATCAGGCCAAAACAGAGTTGATCCTTTGTGCTTCTTAATGAATGGCAAGAGACGGTTCTTAAGGCACTCTCCCGTGTAAATCGCACCGTTTATTTTTCCGGAAGTGATGAAGGGAGCACTTATTTCACCACATCCGCAAATCGCCTGCCAGATTAGAAACATCTTTGCAAATTTAGATAGTTTCTTCTTTCGAACATCCTCCGGAACATCGAACTTCGACTTGGCAACGAAATATTCTTGCCCAGGAAGTTGACGGAAGTCGGCCATGACGTATGTTTCGTCATCCATCACGATGCAACCGGATTTGGTGAGCAGCTTCGTGTAGAGTTTCCGGGCGCGGGTTTTCGCAGTGATGTTTTGTTTTTCATTCCGGTTTGGGGCTTTTTGCACTTTGTAAACATGTAACCCAGCACGCTTCATGGTTTTCTGCACAAAACCAACTGACACCTTAGATTTCTTAGCGACATCTTGAATTGACATGTTTGGACGGTTCTTGAATTGTTGTACGACTTTCCTGGCAATTTTACTGTCCATTGGACCACTTTTACGACCACTCCCTTCCTCCCTTTAGACACTCAGACGCTCCTTGAAGGTTCTTATTACACGAGACACAGTTGTATTTGCAATTCCAAGCCTTTTAGAAATCCACCGGTGGGATGTGAGTGCACAAAATTTTCTCACGGACAATTTCTTGTTTCGACGACATGACTGGAACTACTGAATGTATAACTATGAAACTTGGCAGATGTAAATAATACACTATGAATAAGATCTACTCCAATTTCTAGGTTATTTACTCATACGATTCAAAAGTTACAGAAGATTTTCTGTGTGCCATTTTTATCGAATACACCCTTTACCCCATTCTCCCCCTACCCCCCCCCTAACAAAAATAAATTTTATACTCCTCCCTCCCCCCCTCCCCCCCTCACCTTCCCTCCCCCCCAAAAAGGAATCTTTCACTTAAATTTATATAATTTCTTTCTTGGAATTTCCTACTTTTCTACTTCTCTCTCTTTCCTTCTTTCTTACCCCCTCTCCCCTTTTCCCCTTTTCTTCCCCCCCCCTTTTCCTCCAAAAAAAAAAACTTTCTTACAATCCCCTCCTCCCTTTCCCTTTTTTTCCCTTCTTTCGGGATGGAAAATCTGCAAACAGACTCCTTAAAGAACTCAGGGTGTGGGGGATGAGGGCGCCAACTCCTCGACCCACTAAAAACCCACCCGTGCCTCCAGCCCCGGCCCTCCCCGGAACCACCTTTCGGTATTACTTCAGGGAGGGGGCTAGTGTGCTTTACGCACCCACTATGTCTAACTACATAGGTCTTTAGTAGTTAGCTTCACCGACCTGACGCTGATTCGATCGAGATGCTCCTGGATCCAAGCAGGGTTCGGGACGTCCGCGCCAGATCGTCCGCGATCTCCCTGCCCGACCACTTACGGTACCTGCCGAACCGCGCGTCACATGGTCCTTCCTCCGATCGAGAAGGCCAGGGCCAGGACCGAGGTAGAACGTCTGGGGGCGGCTACCCCAGGGTCGTCCCTGTTCCCCATGTCACGACCGCTTACGGCTTCCTGCCGGATCCTGCGCCATATGGCGCCTCCTCCGTTGTAGTTCGTTTAGCCGTTAAGGGGAGCTTAACGTTTCCAGGGTGCACCGCGGGGAGGTGAACTACTTCCACACCCCCCTCCTTATATCAGCTGCCTCTGTATGATTGTATGGGAGCTTTATTATCGACAGTAAAGGCCTAGCTCCCCTCTTCCTTTTTTTACCCCCCCCCCCCCCCCCTTTCTTCAATAGGATCGCCGCCCCACGGCGCGCTGTACGGCATTACTTAAAATTTCTCATAATTTGCTTCTGCCGCTTTTTTACACGTTTTTTTCTACACACAAAAACACACCACCCCTTTATTAAAATTATACCCACAAAAAAAATGTATATTTGTTGTTCGTTATTATCACCAAATCACAACGAAAAAAAGAAGGATGTTCTGAAACGCAATTGAATTTCACCCGGTCTATTCGTATGACACCAGAAGTTTTTCAGAAGCTGTTGGGTAAAGTGAACCATCGATTGGTATAATTTTCTTTTCGGAAGCCCATAATTACGGATTGTCGGCTTTTTGTGACACTAATCTAGTATTCTCCAATGTGCCTTGAGTTATTCAAATCGGTTCATTTCGAGCCTATTGCAGCTATCACTTCACCTATCTGGTTCACAAAATTGTCGATTTTGTTTTCAATAATGTCACCTTCGCTTTTGGAAATTTTGGTTCATTACTACGTTCTTGTATTTCACCTTCTTCTGCTGCATCGGAGGACGGAGTGGTGGCTCGATAGTTACTTGAAGTTCTATAAATCAAAGTATTGTGAAACAAGTTTTTCTTATGCTATCAAAATCTGAAATTACCGGCTTCTTTCACAGTGCTCTCGTAAAAATAATAGTTCTTTCAAAACTGTAAGGGTCAGCCCAATGGGGTTGTACGCAAAGTTGACGTAGGACTACGTAGCAATGTGTAACGAACTTTATTATTATTATTTTTAATTGCCTGTATAAGAATAGAGACTGCATTGATCGATTGGATAAAGAAGCCTTGCCGAAAATCAGTGTATAACACACGACCGGTTTATGTAGACAAAGTTAAACCGTTAGATGGTTTCTGGTTCAACGTTATAGATTAGTTTCGTTCGTGTTGTAGAGCAACATTGAAACGTAGGTGCTGTTCTAATGGGACGTTTGATTGGCATAGATAAGTAAGTATGTTACAAATTTCTATGATTTGCTCTTTACAAATCTTGTGGCGGTGCTAGACTGTATTTAAATGTTGGTATGACGCAAGGGCAACGGCTGTACTGGCAGTGGTGATTGTGTTGATATGATCGATTAGCTGGATACCATTATCCTTATCGCGTTATAGATTGTTGAAAGTCTGTTTGGGAATTTAAATCAATTATTAATAATATTTTTGAACATTTTCTTGGCAGTTCCTACTGATTGAAGCAACAATCTCAAACATCTATTGAGTAATGATAAAGTTATAAGCGTTCAAAAGGTTTCATATATTTGTGCTGGTCGCTATTTTTCAAATTTTCATTTGACCTCTACCCTAGCCGATGGACGTAGTTGAGGTCAAACTAGCGTGGGTGTTAGTAGACCAGCATTAGAAAGTAAGTATGTGAGAAAATTCTATTGTACACTCTTTAGAAAGCATTTGTTGACTCTGAAAAGGGCCGTGTGGTTTAAATGATGATACGGACACGGTCGTATTTGCTACGATGGTTGAGAGGGTCCTGATCTTTTTTGGCATGAAAGATAGTTGAGGACCTGTTCGAAATATAAATTTTATATATAAGTGCATGCAAGGTTTCTTTAGAGAATATGTAGCTGTATGAAAATCATTATGTTAATTGGTCATCAATTTTACCCAATGTTTTTTTTGACGTAGACTACGTCTTACGGGAAGGGTAGGGTGTCAATTGAAAATCTAGAAATAAGCTACCGTCACGAAATATTGTTACAAATTAAACGCTAATAACTTAATAAATGCTCGATAGATTTTCAAGACTTTTACATCAATCGGTTGTAAATTTTCCCGCGTATCAATTCAATAATCAAAAAATTTCTGTTCACAATTTCAAGCTATTGAAAATAACCAAAACCTAAGGTGATGTCTTATAATGCCGATTTTTCAGAGTAAATTTACTAAATGCACTGTACTTTACTGTCACAGATTTCAAATTTAAGCAAGGGAGGGCTCATATGCAGCACTGAACGATATAAAACGGGTACGCCTTCGCAAATTAACTCAGTAGTGTCGCAGTACTGGGGCTGTGCGGAGCAACGAGCCATTATGGATTGGCAGCTGGCGATGGAGGCAACCCCGATGGCATGAAACCTGCAGTGTGGAGCGGCAAGCTGTCAACGTAGCCAACGAAGCAGGTGGTGCAACATGCCACAGGAGGTGCACTGGCAACCAACCAGTGGTGAGCTAGTCGATTGCTCTGAGACTGTTGCTAGCAAGCCCTTGGCTAGGCAGCTATTGTATATGCAGTGGTGTGCTAGGCAGTCGGTTGCCAAAGCCGATGATGATTTGTAGCCAGCCGGTGGGCGCCACCACAAAGAGCTGAATAAGGTGCTTGAGTGTGTGTGATATTCTTGGTAGCCATCTTTATCTGAAGCGCAACGTGCACGGCAGAAATAACCTGCTTCGTGAAAAGACCGAGCAGGACTAATTTAAATCCGTCCTTTTCAGGACGACTAATCCAAATCTGAGAGAGTTTGTTTAATTTGAATTTATGTAACAACTAACCAAATGGCAGACAGCGGTGGCTAAAACAATTTTAATTTTCTCTCCGTTGAATACCTTGAGCATTGTGCACAATTTACAAATGGCTGCCGTCATGAAAAATTGAATTGCCAATTGAAAATCGAAGAATTATCGACCGTCACAAAATATCGTTACAAATTAAACGCTCATAACTTCATAAATACTCGATAGATTTTCAAAATTGTTACATCAATCGAATGGAAATTTTTCCGCATATTAATTCAATTATCTAAAATTATCCGTTAACAATTTAAAACAAATGAAAGTAACGAAAATGAATGGTGTTGTCTTATAATTTGGTTTTTCATGCTGGATTTCATAAATTCACAATACTTTCCTATCACAGATTTCAAATGTGAGCAATGGAGGTCTCATATTCAGCATTGAACGACATAAATGAAAATTTTCTCATTCGTGTCGCAGTACAGGAGCTGTGCGGAGCAACGAGCCAGTATTCATTGGCAGCTGGCGATGGCATCTACCCTGGAGGGTGCTTTATTCGGCAGAGCGGAGCGGCAAGGCGCCAACTGGAAACGGCTGAAATAACCTGCTTCTTCAAAAGACCGAGAAGGTTTTAATTACTATGCGGACAGTTCAAAATCCGTCCTTTTCAGGACGACTAATTCAATTTTGAAAGAGTTTGTTTGATTGGAATTTATTCAACATTACTATCCAAGTTCTTACCAATTCACAGCCAGCGGTGGCTAAAACAATTTAAGTTCCCTCTTCGTTGTATACCTTGAGCATATTGTGTACATTGTTCAACTGGCTGTCGTCACGGAACATTGAAACACCGGAAGCTAATAACTGGATCGTATTTTGATTGATTTATTTGTGAGATTTTTGCTCAAATCAACTAGAGGTTAATACGATTGCCATTTTAATTACTCAAGTGTTTAAAATTTTACAAACAAAAGAAATATTTTATTTCGCGGAAAATTTTAAAGAATGTTGCGTTCCGGCAAGTATCAAGAAATTTTTTACGTTTGATTTTCGCTTTGATTTTCGAAATGGATATTCCGAAGTAACATTCTCGGCATACTCCAGTTAGTACAGTTATGAATAGTTATTCTGTTGTTTTAACGATTCGCGTTGGATAGAGTTTTACTTTTAGGAAGAAATAAATTTTGAGAAACTGTGAAGGTGAGAATGAGTACGATGTCTAATCGTTTTGATGCCAAACGTTTGCGCAAATTTCGGAAGCGCGTTAAAATTGAACATATGGAAAATCCTCCGACCATGTACCGATGCCGAATGAACTCGTGATTATCAGGCAAAACTTAAACGTTGCCAACTACTGGTTGAGATGCTGGATTTTGCCAACTACTGGTTTATAATGCATACTAACATACAGCGTCCTCCTGCCCGGTCTGGTCTAGAAATGTTTCGTTAAGGAAAAACTATTTGCGTTGCAATATAGTTTGAAATAAACATTTAATTTTCTGCATTATCTAATGCGTATAAAGGAAATGCTAGATTTGACTTGAATTCATGGAATATTTCATTAAAATGTAAACCTGATATCACTGAAATCAGGTCTGTTATATGAAAGATTGCAAACAATTTCTTTGTTTACGCTTGTTTTGTGTGCTTGTATTTATGAATTTTGCGCGTCTGCTAAAATTCGTTATTATTTTTTCTGTGAATGTTCCGCTACGAAATTAACGAAACTAATCAAACGGTTTAACGTAGTCTACGTCAACTGGTCGTGTGTTAAACACAACCCCACTGATTTTTTTTTTTGCAAGGAATTCAATAAACCCTTAATTACTTCTCCAAATGTTTGAAAGTCGACTTTAAACTCATTCAAGATTTAAATATTTGAATTTGTTGTTTTTGTTTTACATTTTATTCAAATCATTATGTTAGTAGGCTTAGAATTTAGGGTTAAAATTATCGTTTTAAATTGTATCGCGTTTGTATTAAAGTTTGGTCCTGTTTTACCTCGTGCCTAAAAAACGGAGTAAACATCACGAATAAAACTATGGCAGTTAAAGGATGGCGGCACGTCTTTGTGGAATTTTGGATTGTCTATCGAAAATAAAGGGAGAAAGTTACGGACTGCGTAAGCGATAGGACGCGTTTTGACCCGGATCGTTTTGTGTGTAGAAGAGTGAGTTTTTGTGCCGTTTCCGTGGCGCGCGTTCGCTGGATTAACCATCCCCAGAACCATTGGGAGTGAACGAAAGTGTTCCCCGAATTAAGCCAGCCGTAGTCCGTGAACTGTGGCACACTAGCAGGGTGTTGGATCGCCAGCAAAGTGGAGCTAACTATCAAGGATTCTATCGCTCCACTGGCTAAATCCCAAGGATCCGTCAAACACCCACCGTCTTCGCTGTGGTGGCTCAGCCAATAGAGTCCTCTCGCCACCGCAGCTTATCGCCAAGGAGAGACGAAGCAGGCTGAACCGAGGGTGCGTTCGCCTGGGTAGTCATCGTGGTGACTGCAAAGGACCATCTACGGTGAGTAGGTGGTTCGTTGCTCTGTCACCGCCGTCGCCGAGGGGGTTCCGACAAAGGAGCCGGGCTCATCCCCTCCGCTAAACGCCAAGGACCGCTGTGTAGGCAGCAACGTTATTGTGGACAAACCAACCTGGAACGAGACCAGTAAAGCAGCCGCCGCCATCATCGTCGAAGGGCCCCAACGAGTGACATCGGATCGTCGGTAAGGGGAAACAGGATAGGTGAATACACGTTTAACAAGCTTATTCTTTTCCTTTCAATATTTTTTTTAAAACCACCAAATCCGAACGTCTTTGGGGGAAATATTCCACTCGCAAACGCCCGCCGGGGTAAATCGGACTAGCGAAAGGCTAGCAGGTAAGCCGTAACTTACAATTGGCGCCCAACGTAAAAACACACAGGAAAAAATATTCTTAAGGAATATTTTTTCTACTGAGCGTGGGATACTTCCACCAAAGTTGGATTTGGGTGTAATAAAAAGTGGTGAGGTTTTTCGCAATATTCGCGACTCGTTTAATACTAATTATCGCACATTTTTCTGGTATTCCTAATCGCCGATTCGCTTTGCTTTTTCCCCTACGGAACGATTTGTCGTCATCTCGGGCCACTTTGTTCTCAGAGCGGGGTTGTTCAGACGTCTTAGCTTGATCCGGTTGCCATTCGCAACATTTGAAAATCTAAAAACATAGGGAATCGTCAATGAATGAAAATTGGTTCTTACCGTGTTCATACTTTACTCAACAGTTTGCAAGTTTTTTTATTCAGCATTGCATTTTGAATCACTGTTCGGATAATCCATCGGCATGGCACGCAAACCGTTGACGTTGACGGAGTTCAATGAGGCGTATTTGCATCTACGCGTAGACCATCTGCCTCTCGATGAAGTTGACTTTGAATTAGCCTCGCGTAGTGTTGTCCTCCCTCATGAGTCAGATAAAGTGGGGTCACAAAGACGTCGTCGTTTGAGCAGATTTTTGACCGAAGAATTGGAGCAACCCTCTAACGTTGTTCGAGTGTTCAATTGGGATGCTCAAGCGGAATTTGAAACGTGTCGTGGGAAGTTTGTGTTCATTAGGGAAGATCTTCAATATAGGTGCCCAAACAAGGAGATTTTCCGTAGCCGATTGCTTCATTTAGGAAATCGATTTCAACTCTTGGAAAAATATGTCATAGGGGATGAATATTTAGTAATGAGGAAATGTTAACAGGAAATAATCACTTTATATGAGTTTCACTTCGGGGATAGTGTTGCCTTTTCTCAGCCAACTGACGAGGGAGAAAATGAAGAAGAAGAAGAGGAAGTAGTAGTGGAAGAAGAAAGAGGAGACGAAGAAGAAGAATTGAAATTACTGGAAATACTGATTTGCCTGAACCAAATAACAATCGAAACATTACTTCTCAAAACCAAGAGAAACAAACGAATAGAAATCCAAGCGATAAAACTGCAGGAGAAGATCTTTTGAATGTCTTACTTCAAATTAGGGCGGAGATTAGAAATGTGCAGGATCAAATCTCGGTAAACGAGTCACGTAGCCGTTTGCGAATTTACTCTCTCCAACACGCTGTAACCAGTCTCGGTAGCGAGATAACTGCCATTTCATAAATTGCTGCTGATCTTAAGAAAACTAATCAGGAAGTGGAAGAGCTTCGCAATACGGTTTCAGGGGTGCAGCTAGCCATGAAAATTTTTGTTTCAGATGTTGTACAAGATTCATTACCCAATAGGGTCGTTCTTGGACCAGAACAACCAGATTTTACTGATGTTCACCCGTCCACTTCCAGACGACCAATCAACCTATTTCCACCAAACCAAAATGATCAAAACTTGGCACGCTCTGGTTCGTGGGACAACTTCGGTCAGCCCGGCTATCATTCTCAGAATTATTTCAAACAAATTATACCCACGAACTATACTTTTCCAAACCCTAGGGGAAGTGTCGGATCGGTTGAACCACCGACATACTGCCGTCGGCCCCAACGAGTGGCCGACTGGAAAATTCAAAAATACGCTGGGAATGATGAAGGGACTGGACTGAATGAGTTTTTAGAATCTGTTCACCATTATGCGGAGTCGGAACAGATTTCGCAAGAGGAACTATTCAATTCGGCTATGCATCTATTCACTGGCAACGCTCTGGCATGGTACCTAACAATGCGGTCGCAAAAAAGATTATTCAACTGGAATCATCTTGTATGTGAGTTAAAGGCGAACTTCGTCCACCCAGAACTGGATGCCACACTAAAGATGAAAGCGTCCCAGCGACGCCAACAACGGAATGAATCGTTCCAGCAGTTTTATCTGAAAATGGGGTCAATCTTTCGGGCCATGACCACACCACTGCCTCCGAGCGAAAAGCTCGAACTACTCAAACGGAATCTGAAACCTGAATACAAGCAGATGCTTATTTCAGAACAGTGAACACGTTGGCTGAACTATTGGGCCTTGGTAAAGCTATTGACGCTTCAAGAACGCCAATCTACCATAAAGTATTTGGGAGTTCAAAGGAAGCGGCTACAATTTTCGAAAGACCTGCTTCGAAAACGAACTATTCTCAAATTATGGAGAGTGTGAGCTGTTTTGTGGAATACCTGTAACTAGAAAATAAGAAGAATGATTAGTAATTTCCATTTAATTCCAACTACCTTTATTGCTTATCTTGACAGATACGCGTATTTCGTCTACAATGTGCAGACTTCTTCAGTGTCGTGTACTAATACTCGACTGGGCTGGCAGTCGAGTATTTGTACACGCCACTGAAGAAGTCTGCACATTGTAGACGAAATACGCGTATCTGTCAAGATAAGCAATAAAGGTAGTTGGAATTAAATGGAAATTACCAATCATTCTTCTTATTTTCTAGTTAGAACTATTCTCAGCAAAACAGAAACCCTAAAGGAGCTAAACTTAAAATATTTTACAACAAGAATGCCTCTGGATCTTCGTCACAGAGTACGAAATTATTTTCCAATCATGTTCAGGATTCCCTTAGAAAGCCGTACCAAGAAGTAAAAAATCTCCCGGAGAAATCCAACAAAAATCTACACAACCGCAAAAATCCGTCATCTGTTTGGAATCTCTTGTAGACCAACACCGGCCCCCACGGTTTTATCAAAGCAAAACAAGACCCACACAAAACATAACCTTCCTACTTTAAGACCCTCCTCCCAAAAAACAAATTTTTCTTTTTTTTTTTTTTAAAAACTTTTTTTTCTTTTTTTTCAAAAATTTTAAAAATAATACCATATTTCAAAATTGGCAACACTGCTGATTAAGATCGTTGTGTTATTTACTTCCCTTGTTTTGAACCGAAATTTCTTTTGCCGCGAGTAACAACAAATCCAAGAGTGTGTGTTTTTCGAATTGGTTTTGTTCCCTCTCTTTGTTGTTTTCATTACCGAGTGGTTTCTGTTCTCACAAAGTGAATATTGTACTGCAATTGTTTCGTATGTGACGCTGTGTTTCTGTGAAAGCTGTATTAATCTCTCGCTATCTGACGTCATCGCCGTTTACATAAAGATCAGCGCCATCTGTTGGCGACTAGCTGCGTGTATTCAGCAAAGCTCTCTTGCGCGTCGTATCCATCTACTGACCGACTCTTGTAACATGGATTCAAATTGTTACCAGTGCTCCAAGCCGGTGAAAACCATTGAATATTTGCAATGTAGCGGATTTTGTAACCAGTCAGTACATATCAAATGCGTTGGTTTGAAAACACCGACTATGGATTTCATCAACGAGCACAGTAACTTGTTGTGGTTCTGTGAAACTTGCATTAACCAGCTACACGTCATCAATCAAAATCCTTTGAAGTCACCATCCGATGTTGTGAATGCGATTTCGGCGAATATCAATGCCTCACTGGCCGAGCTGAAGAACGAACTGAAAGAAACTAAGGTTTTAACAAAATCTATTGCTGATAAAAATCAACCTTTGGACTCGGCTGTGTTGACAAGAATCCAACCATGGCCAAGTCGCAAGCGACCTAGAGATGCTGCTACAAGGGCTACACCAAAATCACGACCAGATGAGGCACTGATTGGAGGCACGAAGTCGGTAGAAAAAGTTGGCATGACTGTCGAGACAGTTGCAAAACCACCAGAGAAATTCTGGATTTATTTGTCTAGGATTGCTCGTCACGTGACCGAGGATGATATATATACGCGAGTTGGTGAAAACTTGCCTACAAACCAAAACCGACATTGACGTGCGAAAGCTGGTGCGTAAAGATGCCGATTTGAAACAGTTTGCGTACATCTCTTTCAAAGTTGGAGTTGTTAAAGATCTTAGGGATATTGCGTTGGATCCTTCCATATGGCCGAAAGGAATCTTTTTCCGAGAATTCGAGAACCATCAATCTGAACGGGATTTTTGGGGACCTGCAAAGGTTCCCCGAACAGACGACGGGACGTTAGCAATTGATGCCTTGGTGACTCCATCGCATTAGTTAATCTCGAAAATCCCAACGCTAAATTCCACCCCGTCT
Source organism: Aedes koreicus (assembly GCA_024533555.2). NCBI lineage: Eukaryota > Metazoa > Arthropoda > Insecta > Diptera > Culicidae > Aedes > Aedes koreicus. Next base: position 41,110 of record JAHHFK020002428.1, on the reverse strand, counting down.
GCAGCGATGTTCTCCAAAGCCCCCACACTCCCATCTCCAGATGGATGCCCCTAAGCCACCCGTCACAGTCGAGCACCGTCGGTTTACTAGCATTGCTGATTGTTCCGGCCAACCTAGTCGTTCCGTTCCTGTGTTCGGTATTGGTGAGGGGGTCATCCACCCTGCTTGCTCAGGCAAGTACCATATTATTATTGAAAATCCGAATCCTGAATTCCGCCCCGTTTGCAGCGATGTTCTTCAAAGTGAATCCATACCTGATGCCCTCGCGAATTTGCTAGATAAACAACTGGACAGTAATGATAAAGCTTCGACCAATCGCTACGAGACAGCCAGATCACACTGTCAGCCGCTCCGGACACCAGGACGCGCCGTAGGAAGCCCTTTGGAAGCCCTCGAGCCCTTCGACCCAGTCCTGCCACATGCTGCCGTCGTTCTACATAGTCGTCCTGGTCCTGTTGTCGAATGCGGTGAGAGGGTCTTCCAGCAACCTCTACCCGGCGAGTATTCCTTTATTTCTACGAATGTCCAGAGTCTGATCGAAACCACTCATTCTAGCCACAACCATCAGCCTCGGCCTGCGGCTGATCAATCGGGCGCTCATCCATCTGAGATAACGAGACGAACCGTTACGCCGGGAACTGCAATTCCTATCACTGCCCCCCGAGGACCAAGACAAGCTGCAGCTGCTACTTCGAGTGTCCTGGTGTACTACCAAAATGTTGGTGGGATCAACAGTTCTCTTGCCGAGTATCAATTGGCCCTTAGTGATGGTTGCTATGACATTTATGCTCTCACCGAGACCTGGCTTAATGGGAATACTACGACGAATCAACTCTTTGACGATTGCTACAACGTTTATCGAAAAGATCGGTCACCTTCTAACAGTAACAAGAGTATCGGTGGCGGTGTTCTGCTAGCTGTTCATTCCAGATTCAAATCCCGTTCGGTCAATCCTCCCAATAGCACATCGGCGGAGCAAATATGGGTTGCGTTGGCTACCGACGATTCTTCGCTCTACGTTTGCGTGATTTATTTTCCACCCGACCGAGTAAATGACGCAATTCTAATCGAAAAGCATCTTGACTCGCTGAACTGGGTCGTTTCGCAGTTGAATCCAAGGGACAAGGTGATCATTCTCGGCGATTTCAACTTAAGCACGATTTCTTGGCAGCAAAATTCTCTTGGGCACTACTTTCCTATCGTTTCTCGATCTACGATTGGCATGACATCACGAGAACTGCTTGATGCGTATAGTACCGCTCAACTCAGGCAGCTGACTGGCGTTCAAAACGAGAATAATCGCATGCTTGATCTGTGCTTTGTTAGTGACGATTTGTGTGAGGATTGCACAGTTATTGAAGCACCAGCACCGCTAGTTAAAATCTGTCGGCATCATCCACCATTAATTTTGAAACTTGCGGTAAATCCATTGTGTCGCTTCCGTGATTCCTCTGAAAGTGTTTTCTACGATTTCAGTAAGGCCGATTTCAGCGGAATGAACGATTTCTTGGGACTTGTTGACTGGGACGAGATTCTCGATGTTTCTGACGTCAACCTCGCTGCATCGACAATGTCTGGTGTACTGCTGTATGCCATTGATCAGTTTGTTCCAGTGAGGATGAAACTTGAATCAACTAAACCAGCTTGGTCGAATTCCGCTCTCAAGCGCCTCAAAAGAGTGAAGCAGGCAGCTCTGAGACGACACAGCAAATATCGCACGGATTTCACAAAATCGTGTTACGTGGAAGCGAATGCTGAGTACAAGCAATTAAACGATTATCTCTATAACGCTTATCAAGACCGTCTACAAAAAAGCCTTAAGTCCAACCCCAAAAGCTTTTGGCGTCACGTCAATGATCAGCGGAAGGAAGTCGGTTTGCCCTCCACGATGACGGATGGTTTGCTCGAAGCTGATTGCATCGCCGATATTGCCGATATTTTCCGTTCCCAATTCAGCAACGTTTTCTCCGACGAGCTGCTCGACCCGCAGGACATCGCGCTCGCCACCAGTAATGTGCCCCGTCTTCCTGCCTCCGGAATGCATTATGCCATCACCAATGACATGGTTATTGCAGCTGGCAAGGAATTGAAGTCCTCAACGGGATGTGGTCCGGACGGCATTCCATCGCTTGTACTGAAACAGTGCGTGGATTGTCTTGCGTCTCCGTTAGCAAAGGTATTCAATCTTTCTTTGTCCACTGGTATATTTCCGAACTGTTGGAAACAGTCATATGTTTTCCCAGTGTTTAAGAAAGGTTGCAAGAGAATGGTCTCAAATTACCGGGGCATAGCTGCATTAAGTGCAGTATCCAAGTTGTTTGAGATGATAATTCTTCGGAAGCTAGTGCAGAGCTACGCGCACTATATTTCGCCGGATCAGCATGGATTTATTCCTAAACGTTCGACATCCACTAATTTGACGTGCTTCACCTCTTTCTTGGTCAAGCAACTTGAAAACGGTAATCAAGTGGATGCTATTTACACGGATCTCTCCGCTGCGTTCGATAAAATGAACCACCAGATAGCAATAGCCAAGTTTGATAAGTTAGGCATGAGCAACAACTTGCTTATCTGGCTGCGATCCTACCTAACCGATCGTAGTATGTCCGTCAGAATCGGTGATCACGTTTCGTCACCATTTAAAGTTTTGTCCGGCGTGCCTCAAGGCAGCCACCTTGGGCCGTTTTTGTTCCTGCTTTACATGAACGATGTCAATCTCATCCTCAAATGCCTAAAACTCTCATACGCCGATGATTTGAAGCTGTTCTACGCGATGAAGCATCCACTAGACGCCGTTTTTCTGCAACAACCGCTGAATGGTGTCGCATCAATCGGATGACATTGAATGTGTCCAAGTGCTCGGTGATTTCAACTGGCCGTAAACGCGAACTCTACCAATTCGGTTATGCTTTGGCAGGATTTGACCTCCTCCCCCCCCCTTCTTTATTAAGGCATCATCGCAGTTAGGCATCCTGTTCCGTTTTTGCCAAAAAAATTAAGGATGTTTATTGCTTGAAATCGCTTTACTGCGCAATCGTTCGCCCTATTCTGGAATATTGTTCGGGTGTCTGGTCTCCATATTACCAGAATAAAATCCAGCGCGTTGAGGCAATCCAGCGGAAACTCGACCCTCCCCTCGGCCCCTACCCCCCCCAAACTTACTTATTTTATCTATTTATTTTTTACCTCTTTTACCTCTACAAATATTTCTATCAAATTTCGTTTTATTTTTAAATTCCCCTATTTATTTTTATATTTTTATACTCTCCTTTTACAACACCAAATTATTTCTGGCCTTTTTGTTACATTTTTGAAAATTTCTTTTTTGCCCTCCCTGGTGATTTATTCTCCTCACTTCAAAATAACTGCGTCATTTCATTTAAATTATCAAAACTTATTCCTAATAAATTCATGATAACCATTTTACAAATCTATTTTATTTGAAAAGTAATTTACCCATCAAAAGTAGGGGAGGCTGGTCCAGTTCTGACCCCATTAAATGAAGAACTTATAAATCAGCCTCAAATTGTTTAAAAGTAGAGTCCATCGATGCTAGGGTTACTCAGCCATGGTTTACGCTATAACTGGAACCACAATGGTCCGAAAGAGTCCAAATTCAGCATGAATGCTCATAAGGATTGCAGAGGCATTCATGCCGAATTTGAGTTGTAGCGTAAGCCACGACTGAGTAAACTTAACTCATATTTTGAATTATTCCACATTAGGGTCATTTTGAGTGAACCGAACTGAAACTAGAATATAATTTTTTTAGCTTGTAAAACATATTTTCTCAAATTTAGTCAAGTTGAAAAATCAATTTTGAAGTCCAAAAACACAATTTCTCCGACCAATGCAATCTACGTTGAAATTCTTTCCATTGGAATTATTAAAAATTTGGCAACCAGCGCTGTCTGAGAGAATCTTGGGAAGTCTGAATTGGCCACAGGGTCGGGATTGGACCAGGCTCCGCTATATTGAGGAATTGGAGCTCAAATCTCAAAGCTTTAGACTACAAGCAAGGGTTTTCTCAGATTACCTTCAATTAAAACTCAGCATTTAATTTGATTATTTAATTATTTTTATTTTTCATAATTCATCAAAAAAATATTACATTGCAAAACTTTTACAATTTAACGTACTTTTCTTTATCTGAAAACGAAAACCGTTTTACAATAATGTAATTTTCATTTTGTGGCTTAAAGTAATGAAACGATTGTGTCCCAGAGATTTGTTTTACACGAGTATATCGGTTCTTTATTTTCTTTTCCATTGCATTGCAATCTTTTTCCGAGAAAAACTCGTAATATATTTTGGAATCTACTTTAGAAACAGCCCAAGAGTAAAGTTCGTATGCAGTTGTAATATGATGGTCTTCCCAACAAACATCGGTGTTGAATTAGAGCTTGTTCAAACAAATTTGGAGAAGCTATTCAGCTATTCTAGAAGAAACAGCTGAATAGGTTCTCCAAATTTGCTTGAACAAGCTCTAATGCAACACCGATGTTTGTTGGGTTGTTAACTTGCTTTTGAAGCGTTTCACTTTAGAACACCTCCTAAAGCGTCACAAGGCCCTTTTCCATGGTAAGTGTCAAAAAAGTTCCACTCTGCATTAAGACCGAAGTCCTTGTACTTGTGGCACAAATTGAAAGCAGTCATCTTATTGACTGCCTGATTCAACAGCACATTATGGTGTCATGCTGGCCAAATAAACAGAAAAAAGAAATTAATTTCTTAGGCGTATCATAACCATCGTCCTTTTCAGGACGACCAATTTAATTTTTCAATAAAAGAGTTAGTGTTTAAGTGATACGTTCGTGATTTATCCTGAACAACCAAGGCATATTATCACAACTAGTACATATAAAATTGTTTGAGGCATTCAATCTAGAGTATTAAATTTGCCAGAGATTTTGCATCAAACCCGAACTGAATTTTTGACGTAGGACTACGTCTGTGTTTTCAATACTGGGGTATACGTTCGAATTACGAAAATTTGGAGCGTCACGAAAAATATATAGGTTTTGAACGTTAATAACTAAGTCATTTCACGATCGATTTACAAAATGTTTTCATCAATCGATCGGGACATTTTCTACGCTTGGATTCTTATATTTAAATCTATTGATTTATAACATTCAACTATTGAAATTAACGCAAATTTAAGGTAATGTCTTATAATGTCGATTTTTTCAGAGTAAATTTACCAAATACACAGTACTTTTCTAGCACAGATTTCATATTTAAGTAACTAACGTCTCCTAGGAAGCCATGAATGTTATATAACGGGTACACCTTCGCATTTTGATTTAGTTTTCCGGCGGTCGTGGGGCTGTGCAGAGTAGGATCTGCAGTTGGATCGTAGTTGGCGGCTGCACTGGTGAGCAGTCGCTGCCCAGAGAGGCGTTGGTGCAGTTGGCTATTGTTGCCGATGCTCCCGTCAATCTCGCTGCGAGAGACATGGCTGCTGAAGCCTACGAAAAAACCCAAAAGAAAGCCCAAGTTCAATCGCGAACCATGTTTCTGCCCCGTCAACTAAATCCGTCCTTTTCAGGACGACCAAATTAGTTTGCCAACTGAAGAGTTCGCTTGGATGAATTTTTCTCTTGTGCTGTTTGAAATTTCCATTACCACGCCCCGGCTGAACATTGCATTGCTTAAAACGTCGCGTCCCGGAATAAATGGCAAAGCGCGTTGAACAACCAATGAACCAACAGATCCATAACTATCTACTACGCGTTAGAGATAGTGGCCCTCTCAACCATCGTAGAAAATACAACCGGTGCCGTATCATAATTAAGAGCCACCAAATGCTTTCTAGAGAGTGTACAATAGAATTTTCTTGGCCCTTTTCAAGACTGACTTAAATCAATTTGCAGATGGCCCTGACTTGTATGAAATTCGATTGCTGCGTAGTCCTACGTCAACTTTGCGTACAACCCCATTGGGCTGCCCCTTATAGTTTTTCCATTAAACTGAACCGCATTTCATTAGAAGTGACGGGTCAAGCAAAATAATAAAGACATTTTAATATTTACCAAGTCTTCATGAAGAGATAGTATTAACCATTATTACTATGTCCACCACGCCCGCGCGTCAACCCACCTTAAATTTTTTTGGAAAGAATTTGGAATGAAGTAACATTTTATTGTCACATTAAGCGAACGAATGTGGTGGATTTGAAAAAAGAGTAAAAACCCATTGAACTCTGCTGCTGAAAGCGAACAATTTACTAAATTGAAGAAGTTTCAATGAACAATAGAATTGCAATTTGATTATCCTAACAAATACCGGACGTATTTTCACCCATTAGAAAACGCCTACCACCAAAATCCTTGAAATAATAACCAGCTCGTTCGTGGAAGACTAGTCAGTTGAATCTTTGCCCTCTAAGCTTGTTAGTCGTTACAAAACCCGGTTTAGTTGAAACGAATGATGAATCCATCCTTTTACATTTTATTGGTGTTGGAAGCTTGGGGCTTGCTGCTCTCGGTACATGGGCAACATATGTACACCTTGCCTGAAGCTCGCCGTTTGGCTCATGTTAACAATTCGGATCCTATTTTGCCCTATGCCCTATCGAGCGATAAAGAAGCTGGTATAATCCCTGGTAACAATGAAACGAACCCAGTTGCAGAATCACATCACAATGGCAAGCCAATCGAGAAACTACCGGATGTGGAAGCAAAGAAACCGAAGTTTATAGTTTATCACCAAGCAGATCAACCAAATCAAAATGCGATGACGACTATGAATATTCCAAGAGTTAATTGAACTCAGTACTAAACATCATAATTGAAATAAAGTGGTTTCGGTCGAGTGACATCTGGACATTCTGAAAAATAAAAGCATTTTTTTGCGTTTGAATCTGTTTCAAGTTTTGAAAAAAAATAATTCACTGTATATTCTCCTGGATGATGCTATTTAGCCAATCCAATTCCGCAGCTCAAAAGGTTGATGATAAGCTAAATTTACTTATTACGAATTCCAAATGCTTAAAACTGACTTTTTTTTTCAAAGCAGCACTACTTATAATCGTTTTTAACTTAGGATTACGTTTTTCTTTTTATATTAGTGTGACATTTCAAAAGTTTTTTTTTGAACAAGTTCATTTATTTGTACAGGCTCAACCAAATTAGCTTTACAGAGCCAAGTTTTTTTTTTCATCATACATCAATAATCTAAAAAATAACGTTAGGAGTGGAAGAACCGACAGCAATTTCATGGTTGGAAAGAGGGAGTGGAAACCCGAATAAAAATGTATCATAGGTTTACAATAAAATGTATTGTAACCATACAATAGAATCAATAGTATGTAAAATTGATCGTATTTTTCGGGACGATAAGATAACATTACGAATTACTATTGCTACAATAGAATCTATAGTAAATGGAGACAAGAACAATCGAATAAAGGGGTTTTTATGTATCTTAACAATAAAAAATATCACTTTTTGCTGAACAAATTTGAGTTAATAACTATTAATTATATTGCTTCCCAATTGTTGAAAATTCTAGCATATGGGGTGAATAGTAATTCTATTGTAATTACAATTTGCATTTCTGATTTGTCTGATACATGAACAGTTAGATTCATGGTCGGCAATACATTTTGTTGTTATTGTATATTATTAAATTGTAATTGTATCGTTGTTTTTATCCAGGAATCCAAAGCATGATCTACAAAACACATGTTTTTTTTTAACGTAGGACTACGTTTCTGTTTTCTATACCAGGTGTCATTTCAAAATTGAGAAAAATGAGAGCGTTACGCTCACGTGAAAGGTTTTTGAACGCTAATAACCCTCGTTCAAGAGGTGTGGTATAGTTCGCCTCCCTGCGGTGCACCTTGGAAAAGTTAAGCTCCCCTTAACGGCTAAACGAACTACGGAGGGAGCGCCATACGGCGCATTGGGGTAGATGCCAGTAAAACCCCAATTATGGCAACTGGCTGCGACAAGGATAACGAGTGGTACTGTTGCATTCGGGCTGGCTCTTGTGTCGTCTCTCTCAGTACTCCCGGGTTACACCGAGCAGGAAATGGCGAGGTTCCAGCGGCACAGGTTGTCTCCGTCCCATTAAAACTTTGGCAGGCCTCTAGTACGTTCCACTCTCCGCCGCCCGACCTCGCCAGTCGGGCGGGATTAGGCTCAGATGACCCTATACCTGACTTATGCTGATCAGGCTCTGAACACGGTTCTCCATGAAGGGCCGTGACAACCCTCGCATGGCCTCCCTGCTCGCCTTAAGCTTGCATAGATAACCATGGGATCACTATAGTGACTACTCCACGTGGGTTTGGATAGCGGCCGGAGAAGGACCCAAAAAAATGGAGGGTAATACCTCAGGAACAACGAAACCCCAGGAGAAAGCGAATCCGTTCGCTATAAGCCGCCTTTAGGTCCCCACCGCGTAAAACGGTTGTGTTGCTTCACGGTACAAAAAGGTTTAGTAGGTAGGGTAGGCGTAACTAGTAGAGTGTAACCTGAACTGAAATACCGCAGTATGTTACGAAAGCTCGCGAAAAGCACCGAGTGCACCGAACAATTACGAAGTGACCGTTTGTTCCCGCCATGTCGTTGACAGAAATATTATAAATGTGATCCAACCATATTGGAAATAGTTAGTCCAAATTCAGATAGCCATCGAATACAATAATCAGAAGTAGTTTAAGTAAATAAATGTAGTGTAAATGCAATAAAGTCTTTGGTTAAGTTAAATGTACGTTTCATGTGAATAAAGCTCTTTAGTTATGTGAAAGTCTTGACCGTGTGTGCTATAAATAAGCTGTGGATGAATTAAGCTCAATAGCAAACAAACCAAAGATCACAACCTGTGTACTGGGAAGGGGAAATACCCAATAGTTCGCCTAAGGTGTACTACGCGTCGTAAAATTGGAAAGGTCGCTATTTCCGGGGGCCACAACATTGGTGCCGTGACCAGGATATCGGTCCTTTGGAACATACCGACGCCATTGGATCAGCGGACAATTGTATTGGCCCTATTATATTGCATTACAAAGCCACGGGGCGCCATCACGATCAATGAGCGCGCTATCACGATCAATGGGCGCTGCCATTACGAGTTCTGCAAGCATGGACGATTGTGGAAGGGCATAACGGATTTTTGGAATTGAGATTATGGAGATTGAATGATTATACAAGGCTTGTTAGACAGGTCTACAAGGTGAGGACCTGTCCAACTATTACGTTTCTGCTTTCATCTCTACCTGGTCGATTTTGTTGGCTTCTTTAATTTTAATTACTTCGACGGGGATTTCGGTGGCCGGACATTTCGGCATTTCTTTATCGCCCTTTGGACTCGAAAATACGGTTTGAGGATCAACTTGGTAGACGCTAGACGATCTCGATTATTAGTAAGATGCTGGACTGACTGGAATTTATACGATTGACTACTACGTGGAAGGCAAGTGAGCTGAGACAACAGATAATAAACCAAAGGCCTGATTGACAGGCTCACCAGGTGAGTCCCTGTCCAACTCTCTTATTATATGTCGGAAGGTGCTTCTCTTGTTTGTCGTCCCACAGATCTGTGCATTTGCTTCCGGTTTTGGGGCTGCATCACTGCGCGTCATCTCGATATGGTGCTCGATCTTTCGGTTGAAGAAGGACCTGATACGCTCATTCTTACTGAGAGGTGTCGATTGCTGTTCCAGAGTAATTATATATATACAAGGCCTATTTGATAGGCTCACCAGGTGAGTTTCTGTCCATAAACCGGATTTTTCTCTGGAAGGTGCTTTGCTGGTTGCTTTTCCACAGAGCCTGTACAGATAGCAGTGTGTAGCCTGATCTTCGTGAAGTTCATCCAGTGCGAGGACCATGTCGTCGTCTAGGAAGCAGAAAAATCTGCTGCGCAACAGGGACAGCATTATCAACTTTCTGGTACGGATCGAGCAATTCCTGAAAACCACCAAGGAGTTTGAAAAGTAATCGGTGAAAATTCGTTTGGAGAAACTCGAGTAAAAGTGGAACGAATTCGAGGACGTTCAAAGCGACTCGAAAGCACGGAGGACAACGAAGAGAACATGCCAGAGCACCAGCAGCTGAGGGCTGAATTTGAAGCGAAATATTTCGAGGTAGAGGCAGGGTTGGCGAGAAAATTACCCCAAGTGCATGCGACACCAAACACTTCCACTGCGCACACACATGTTCAAGCTTCCGTACGACTCCCTCAAATTAATCTGCCAGAATTTGATGGCAATTTCCAAAACTGGCTTCCGTTTCACGATACCTACGTGGCCTTGATCGATTCCTCGATAGAACTAACGGATATTCAGAAGTTCCACTATTTGCGCGCTTCGCTGAAGGGCGATGCTCTAAAATTGATCGATCCTTATTCGATGAGTGAGGCTTATTACAGGGTTGCTTGGGAGGGATTGGTCGATCGGTTCTCTAATAACTATCTCCTCAAGAAACGTCATCTGAACGCCTTGTTTGAGTATCCTCGGATAAAAAGGGAATCAGCTGCGGGCTTACACGATCTCATCGATTGTTTCGAGCGCAACACAAGGATAATGGACCAATTAGGAGAAAGGATGATCGGTTGGGGGGCGATGCTGGTACATTTGATGGTCTCAAAGTTGGACAAAGTTGTTCAGAAGCGGTGGGAGGAGCATGTCACCCCAGATAAGGAGCCATCGTTTGGGTCATTGGTCGAATTTCTGAAAAAACAAACACGGATTTTGGATGCGGTGTCGGCGCACGTTCTCAACTGCGTCGTCAAATAGTAATAAGTTTCGTTCAGCAAGGGTTTCGGTCAAATCGGCGACTGAAAAAGTACCGTCAAACTGCTTCGCCTGTAGTGAAAGGCATTGGATAAGTCGGTGTCCAACCTTCGCAAATCTTCCGGTGGATAAACGGCTGCAACTTACCAACTTCAAGCGACTCTGCAGCAACTGCTTGGGCCGGAATCATTTGGCGCGAGATTGTCCTTCAAAATTTAGGTGTAAAACGTGCGCCAAGAAACATCATTCGTTGTTACACCCTGGTTTCCCCGGGTCTGGTTCTAATTTCCCTCCTACTCCCACTTCAGCGGTTAAGGAAACATTGAACACTTCTGCTCCATCATCAACTGGCGGTGCTTCGAACTCTGGTGAATCGGTTTCTAGTTCAGTGGCATCAATTTCATCCAATGTAGCGACGGGGCAGCCGAAGTCTCACCTGTTTCTTCTCACGGTACGACTCAAGGTGAAGGACGCATGGGGAAGGACACACCACGCAAGAGCACTGTTAGACTCCGGATCACAAGCCAATTTGATGTCGGAAAATCTCTGCAGGCTACTTCAATTAACAAGGCGGAATAGAGAGGTGGAAATAACTGGCATCGGACGATCCAAGGGCCATTCTGCTCACGAAGTCTCCACTACAATCTCCTCTCGGGTGCGGCATTTCTCAACGACAATGGATTTTTTGGTTCTCGAACAAATTACCGACGATCAACCATGTGTTTCGCTTCCACTAGCACGTTCTAAAATTTCACCAGATATGATTCTTGCTGATCCTGAATTCAACCTTTCTGGTCCAATCGATTTGATTCTGGGAGCACAATATTTCTACGAGTTCCATGTACGCGATGGTGGCCGGTTGCAGATTCGCAAGTTCGACAATACGCTTCCTGTATTCGTAAATACGGTGTTTGGTTGGGTAGCAGCTGGTGAAACAAAAGGCATGGAAAACTCATCACGGATTAATTGCCACCTTGCAATGGTTGAGCCGCTAGACAAGGCAATGGAACGGTTTTGGGAGGTTGAGGAGTTAACAGTAAAAACACCTCGCTCACAGGAAGAAGAAGACTGTGAAATACACTTCGTCAACACAGTCACACGGGACGCCACTGGCAGGTACATCGTGAGGTATCCGAAGCGTATGAATTTCAAGAGCATGATTGGTGAGTCGAAATTGGCCGCTTTGCGACGGTTTCAACAAATTGAGAAGCGGTTGGAACGAGAATCAAATCTACGAACACAGTACAACGATTTCATGAGAGAGTACATCGAATTGGGCCATATCAAATCCATCGGCGCAGCAGATGATCCTCGTTTGGATGAAGGAAAAACGGTTTGCTACCTTCCACACCATCCGGTATTCAAGGAATCGAGCTCTACTACAAAGATACGGGTGGTCTTCGACGGTTCAGCTAAAACAACAACAAACTATTCGCTTAACGATGCCTTACCTACAGGACCCAAGATTCAGGATGAACTATTAGATTTGATGCTCCGTTTGCGGAAACATCATATTGCTCTGGTTGCCGACGTCGCAAAAATGTACCGGCAAATTCGGGTCCACGACGATGACACGTCTTTACAAAGAATTCTCTGGCGATTCGACCCATCGAAACCAATTCATGTGTACGAGCTACAGACCGTTACCTACGGTTTATCCCCATCTTCGTTTCTCGCCACTCGGGTCTTGAAGCAACTCGTTTTGGATCTTGGTCAAAAGTTCGAATCTGCATCTTGTGCCGTGCAAGACGACTTCTACATGGATGATTTTCTCTCGGGAGCGGATACGATGGAAAAAGCCACACTACTTCAAAACGAAGTGCAAGCCTTGTTAGCAGAAGGAGGCCTCAAACTTCGGAAATGGTGCTCGAATAATCCGGATGTTTTGGTTTGCCCATCGAAGCCCTTGGAGGAGACACAACATTGCACTTCGAAGCCGATCAAAAGGTCAAAACGTTGGGGGTAGGATGGGAAACAGGATCAGACCAACTGTGCATCGAGGTTCAACCATCTACAAACGATACCAGTTGGACGAAACGCAAAATCTTCTCAGCAATCGCGAAGCTCTACGACCCACTTGGATTGATCTCACCAGTTGTAGCATGGTCCAAGATCCAAATGCAACATCTTTGGCTTCTCACTATTGATTGGGACGATCCAGCACCGGAAGATGTGGCAATTAAATGGCAAGAATTTGCAACACAATTGCCTCTACTGGAAAACTTCAAGGCTTCTCGATATATTTTTCTACCAGATTCGATTTCTACACAATTTCACGTTTTCACTGACGCATCTGAGGTAGGGTATGGTGCCTGCATATACGCTCGTTCAACTGGCAAAGACGGACAATTCAAAATTGAGCTCATTGCGGCTAAATCCCGGATAGCGCCACTTAAACGGCTTAGTCTACCTCGACTTGAGCTTTGTGCTGCTGTTTTGGGAGCAAAACTCTACTCCAAGGTGTCAGCAGCGCTGCGGATGGAGGGTACACCTTGCTGGTTCTGGTCAGACTCAACCGTCACATTACACTGGATCCAGGCACCACCAAATTCTTGGCAAACCTTCATTGGAAATCGAACGTCTGAAATTCAAAAACTAACACACGGACACTGTTGGAATCATGTCAAGGGAATCGACAACCCAGCGGACCTGGTTTCACGCGGAATGCTACCTCGAGAATTAGTAGCGAATACACTCTGGCGCTGTGGCCCCTCTTGGCTTGCGAAAATGGAAGAAAATTGGCCTAAACAATCAGCAGGAACCCCATCAGAAGATCTTCTCGAACGCCGAAAAACAATACTCATGGTACAGCAACCATCGGAGCATCTCTTTTTGTTTCATCGCTACTCATCCTTCTGGCACCTGGTTCGGATAACCGCTTTGGTTTTTCGTTTTGTGGTTTTTCGATGTCGTCGCAAACCTAATTCGCACCCGTACCTATTCGCTGCATTCGGGGAACTTGAGCACGCCAAGCAACTGCTAACAAAGATTGCGCAGCAGGAGATGTTCAACGAAGAATTGAAGGAGCTGACACAAACCGGATCCGTTTCCAGCAAATCACCTCTAAAACTGCTTGGTCCCTTCCTTGACGAAAACGGCCTTATCCGACTCGGCGGCAGACTCAAAAATTCCTCAGAGAACTACCAAACAAAGCACCCTATGATCCTTCCCAAAACTCACCCACTCACACGCCTTATCACTAGACATTACCACGAACTATGCATGCATTCTGGTCCTCGCATGACTCTAGCAACGATGCAGCAAGAATTCTGGCCGGTGAACGGTAAAACAATCGCCAATATTGTGTGTCGCAAGTGTCCGCAATGCTTTCGCCAAAACCCTGTCCCTGTGAAACAACCCGTTGGTCAACTACCGAAACCTCGCACCACACCGAGCAGGGCCTTCACCGTGGTCGGAATAGACTACTACGGACCTGTTTACCTGAAACCTGTGCATCGACGAGCAGCAGCAAGAAAGGCATACATTGCCGTGTTCGTATGTTTTGCTTCCAAGGCCGTACACCTCGAATTGGTCTGCGATTTGTCTTCGGAGGCCTTCATCGCAGCTTTACGTCGTTTCATCGCACGTCATGGAATGCCAGTCGAAATCCACTCTGACAACGGTACGAATTTCCAAGGGGCAAGGAACACTCTAGCCGAACTCTACCGTCTGTTCGAAGTAAAACGCACAAGAGAAGCCATCACCAATGAATGCAACCTACACAAAATCCAGTGGCACTTTATTCCGCCAAGAGCACCTAATTTTGGTGGCCTATGGGAGGCGGCTGTGAAAACGGCAAAAACGTCGCTTGCAAAAACATTGGGTAACATCCAGCTTTCCTTCGAAGACTACGCAACCGTGCTTGCCCAAGTGGAGGCAAACATGAACAGTCGGCCTTTGACGTCGCTATCAAGTGACCCTAATGAGCTAGATGTCCTCACTCCCGGACACTTTCTCATAGGAGCTTCACTTCTCAGCCTACCAGAACCAAACTATGAAACCGTTCCTACCAATCGACTGAACCATTACCAACAGCTACAAAAACTCATCCAGCAGCATTGGGAGCGGTGGAGAAAGGAATACCTCACGGAATTGAATCATCAGCGCGAGAAATCCTCAGCACCGATGAAAATTCGAGTGGGCCAGATCGTATTGGTCCAGGAAGACGGAAAACCTTCGATCTCGTGGCCACTAGCTCGAATAGCACAAACACATCCCGGAGAAGATGGAGTGGTACGTGTTGTTACCTTGCGAACTGCTAGTGGGACATATAAGCGACCCGTAAAAAGAATTTTCCCTCTTCCTTTCGATCAACAACCAAACACCGAGTCCGAGAATTTAGAATAAGCTAAAAAGAGAGAAAACTTTGTCATTCATTAGTTAAAAATTGTAACTTCATTCCTCTTGAGATGTTGACGATCCTTCGCTTTCATGATTGTTTTGTTATGTAAATTTGAACTGTCAAATTTAGGTGGCCAGCTATGTTGCTTCACGGAACAAAAAGGTATAGTAGGTAGGGTAGGCGTAACTAGTAGAGTGTAACCTGAACTGAAATACCGCAGTATGTTACGAAAGCTCGCGAAAAGCACCGAGTGCACCGAACAATTACGAAGTGACCGTATGTTCCCGCCATGTCGTCGACAGAAATATTATAAATGTGATCCAACCATATTGGAAATAGTTAGTCCAAATTCAGATAGCCATCGAATACAATAATCAGAAGTAGTTTAAAACCACCCACAAACCACCCCCCCCCCCCCACCCCCCCACACAACTCACACATTCTCCCCATGTGGGAGACAGAGTCATGCAAGACTGGCTAATCGGACAGTTACCGGTTTCCATGTCTATCCAATACAATGATAAAATTTCGGCCCTTATGAAATCATTTCTGTTCGTCTCGCGTGCAATATACTAGCGTTGAATAGCATGGCCCAGAAAGATGAAGATCACGAAAGTGCAGTATGGAGCAAAACTTATAAGAAGGGACGGGTCCATAGCAAAATTATAGAACTATTTTATTAACATTTTAACCAACCATATGTGTAATGATACGTATAAATTAGATGATACCATTATTACTATATACCAACGCGGTCCTACGTGAACCTTGCGGTTATATTCCTGATATAACCCACCACTATAAAAATACTTTTAAAAACAAAAAAAATAAATACGACAACCACCCCAACCAACACTAAGTAAAAAAACACAAAAATAAAATCCCCAAAGCAAAAAATCCCCTTTTCTCCCCCGAAAAAACCACATCTCCCCTTCCACTCCACTCCAAATTACGTGATCTTCGGCCTGATAAACTTGTCCACATTCACAAAGATTGCAATACAGCACAAATAAGCGTGTAAGAAATAATGATTGGACATGAGGCGAGACATCACACGCCCCTCATCCATCCCCCCCAAACCAAGATTTCTTCGACACCTTTGGGATGATAGAATTTTGCCGTCGCCTTTACTTTACTCTATTTATGCTGCCAGCTGACGAGTTGGCGATCATAAATATCGCCTTCCATAGCGCCCACCTTTGCAAGCGAGTCCGCTCTCTCATTGCCCGGAACCGAATCCATACAAAGGTGATGATAAAATAACGCGAAGATAAAACACTTAGAAGCACCTATATTTTCATTCGAAAATACAGGCGTGTGGCAAAAATATCTAGCGTAAAGTGTATTGTCGCTGATGGAACAAGGAGCTTGAAGTTTACGATTGGCGCTATGAATTTCAGTAGATATACCAAAGCCTGCTGACTCCTCTATCAGTGATCCGCCAGTGGAGAACGATTTAGTGGAATCAACTTGGCCAAACTTTGCAGTAAATATCAATAAACATAGGACGGTGATGCTCTGGCATTTACTCCTGCTCCTGCTTCATGGATAAATAAAAATAAACCGAATTGTCGAAGTCGGAGAAGCAAACGAAGGCGAATGGCTGATATCCTGTGTTATGTACAAATGAAGCGTCATGAAGCGAGTTTGAGTATTCAACTCAAGGAGCTTCTCAAAGTTTTCGATTACCTGGGGGTTCGTTACTTCATACCTGGTGAAATGCGTAGAGATAATTCTGAAAACCGATCCGAGAGTGGCAACATGCCAGCCAGCACTTCAAGACTCATGCAACCTAACAAAGACACCGATACTGAATACGTTCTAGTTTAATGATGTGCGATCGAGCCGCTGACTGAAAACAAAAACTACCGTATTCTATAACCGTCAAAATCGTTGTCCGGTTCAACGTTAGAAGATCTTGCGGATGCGCTCCCCACCAGGTTCCAGTAATTTTTCGAAGAAAGTTGATCCATTGTTGGCATTTATTGGGCACTGTTGGCTTCAGATACTCAATGTTGGATCTGCAGGTGCACTTTGAATCGACCCAGACCCCAAGATATTTAAATGACATAGAATGAGTTATCGGTGTACCCCAAATTTGAAGCTTCGGTGGTGCTGGGTTATGCTTGCTACAACAAACTACCAACTCAGTTTTCTCCTAGAGAATTCGATACCTAGCTTTAGAGCATATGCACACACATTGTCTAAGGTATCCTGTAAGGGTCCTTGCGGATTAACCCCATTGGGCCCCGCTGTCATTGACAAGTTGTCTCAACGAACAGCTGTCACTTAGACAACCGACAATGTCTTTGACATACAAACTATACAAACGAGGACTTACATAAGACCCCCTGGGGAGACCCATGTAGCTAAATTGGGAAACAGTAGAGTTTCCATGAGAAAAGCTTATATGTTTCTCTGACAGCAAATTGTACAAACAGTTATTCATTAATGGTGAAAAACCACAAGCGTGGAGTTAATCGGAAATAACTTCAACAGATACTGAAGCAAAAGTCCCCTTGGAATCCAGGAATACAGAAGCCTTTGCTCTTTTTTTTAGCAAAAACTAACTGAATATCTGTGGAAAGCAACTCGAGACAGTCGTTCGTTCCCTTACCCCTACGGAAACCATTTTGAGTACCCTACTTTCAGATACTGTTGTTCGTTTCAACCCATTTATCCAGGCGGAAAAGAAAGAAGAAGAAGAAGAAGAAGATGGTGTAGAAAGATGTAACCACTAGGCCCGACACTAGAGAAGAGGCTCACGAGAAGACAATGCTAGCCTCCCACCACGATTTTATATCGACGGTGATAAAATCGACGAAGTAATGGTGTAACTGGGCTTATTTATTTATGATTTATGACAGCTCCAGAGTAAAGTCAATGTACCCCGATAATCTTGGCTCACTGGTTCTGTCAAATCGAATGAATCCTAGAACAAATTATCAATTGAACGTATTTCCATCGACTGTTATTTTCAAAGCTGTGGAGCTTATATTCGTACTCGATGAATATAATGCTGACTATATGTTGTAATTTTTCTTAAATGTAAAATGGTGGATACTTTAACCTTTCTTACAGAGAATATATAGAAGCATAAACACACTCGAGACTTAGAGGATTATTCCGAGAGTCGAAGTGACGTTTGTCTCTTGGTGAAATGAGAAAAGTCACCTGCAGTGACGTGACTCTTCATTTGATGTACCCAGGAGAATCACGTCACTGCAAGTGACTTTTCTCACTTCACCAAGTGACAAACGTCACTTCGACTCTCGGAATAACCCTCTTAGACTAATAGCAAAAGATTGAATAATTTTAAAACCGCAATTATAAAAATACTCCAAAACTTTCAGCACTTGAAGATTATATCTACACACGTAGATATTTTTTTACAGAAATCTGTAAAAGTTTACCGAATTCTGAACAACTGAACATTCGGTAATCCGATTTAACGGATTTCGGTGAAATTTTACAGGTATCTGTAAAAAAATTACCGGATTTCGATATCTAACATTGAGACACTCTCTTTGATTACTTTCTCTTTCATCCATATTCCAATCACGTTCCAATTCCAATCATTTACATTTTTCATTCTACAATTTGTAGAGTATGCTAGCCAGCATTGTTGTGATTCGATCAGTACTAAAGAATCCCTCGAAAGTTTTATAATGGCACTGTAATAAATGAAAGAGAGCGAGACAGGAGATAACCTCTCATTGTTAGATTCGCCCTATTGAAAAAAGTTCCTAGATATACGAAAGCTAGCAACACGTGAATAAAATGGCAGCCTACTTTACTTTTAAATAGCGCACTATACTTCTCAATGTGTGACGCTCTGAAACCTTCAGCACAATGGAAAGTCACCAAAGAAAAATTGGTTAACGCAAACATATTCTAGTTCAATTTAACACGAATTTCACGTTGAATTGAGCACAAACATCATATTAGTGTTCGACTTGACTACCCACGGTGGTTTAAACAAACTAAAATTCTGAGTAAATTTTTCAGGAATTAAGTAGTTAAGTTAAACTGACATCCGTTTGAATTTACGATTCTGTTGATTGTTTCATTATGGCAGCAACGAAAACAGATTTATTTGTTGATTATACCTTATGGTTTGTTGCAAACAAATTTTGGTGTGATTTAAACTGAAATGCTGTTTGAAACAAACAAACAGAAACGGTTGAAACAACAAACATTTCCTTTTACAATCACCTTACATTTCTTCTGTATTTTCAATTAATAAAAAGCTATCAAACATTAGAAAAGATTACATTTACATTTAAAGACTTAGCTCAGTCTGCGAGAAATCTACAAATGTCTATGCGAGCCTTTCTTCTATTTTCAATTCTTGTTAAGTAAAATATTAAACTTTCACCCATTGTTGAGGGACAGTGTCAGAGCATGCAGCGGGACTGGATGACGAAAAAAAATTAAAAAAAATAGTTTCTTCAAACTAAATTTTTAGTTAATTTTTTCCAAACAAAATATCAGTTTTATTTAACCGCCGCTTTGGTAGAATCAATCTAAAATTTAAATTTGACCCCCTGAGTCAACGCAACCTGTGTATTCAGAGTTCGAAGTTACGCCCTAGTACATATAAATACAACATATTTAAACTTCACATTAGAAACAAACGTATTGATGATGTAAAATTTAACATCAGAACACGTCCTATAATACTTGAATCTAAAATTACATGAAAATCAAACGTTATGTATGTGTGAAATGTTGTGTACCTAAGACATCTAAACACATCTGATAACATTAGAATTGGCCGTTACCTTAGAAATAAACTTCATTCTACTGTAAAAGAGTACAGGTCTATAGCATAAGAAAACTTCTTACAACATGAGAATGACATGTTACAATAGAACGATAGAACCAAAGGTCTTTGTGAAGTAAATGTTGCATGCATAAAAAGCCAGAATACATCCCGTATCATAACAATCACACGTTGCGTTGAAATCCACGTCCTTTCAGATTATTTGGTTTTAATGTTATTATCTACAACTGAAAACATCCGTAAACGATACACGGTCATGTTTTTCTACAACTGAAAGCATCATCATCTCTTTTATTGCAAAAAATCGACACTTAAAAAACATATGTAAGATGTTTATGCTTAATCTTAAATACATCTGAAAACATCAAAAATCCTTTGACGATGCTGTTTTATTCAAATACATTTGAAAACAACAATAAGCTTTGATACCTTAAAACATCAGAAAAACATTTTGTTTGAATGTCAAAAGTAAAAACATCATGACATCAAAGGGACATTGGAATAGAAAAAAAAATGTTTGAAAATGCCTGATGTTAACATCATACCCAAGTAACAATCATACTACCTTTTAGCTTTTGTTCTAATTTATAAAGGCTTTATTACTGCAATACACATGCTATTTTGTTTAGAAGCGGTTTTCAATTATGCAAAAGATGTAAAGTTAATTATATTACTTTTGGCTGTTTATAAGGTTATAATTTCCTAGCAGAAAGGTTAAGTCCAAAACAGTCTAACTTTCAGAAAAAATTGACTTGGAAATCTATTCCATCATAAAACCGTTCAGTAAGTCAATAATAAAGCTCGTTCATATTTGTTTAAGAGAGTCATGATAAAATATTTCATAAGCACGCTTTATCATTATAAAAGCCATCATTAGGCCATTTGATTTCTGACGAGAACATACAGCATATATTGTAGCATTTTGAACTACATAAAGTGTATGATAAAATGCTCTACCATTGTTGTCATAATAACATAAAACAAAGATGGATTCGCATAGCAACAAACTAACAAAAGTGAAAACAATAAGCACGTTTAAGCGAAAAATTAAGCAAAACTTCTTGAGCATTCTGAATAGTGATTTGCCAACTACCCATCAACTAAGTTCCATGAAGAAAAAAAACAACAACATTAGTCAGTTGACAATGACCGCGCGCACCGTTCCACCGCCAACAGAGCCGCTTGGAGACGTTGGATCATTTGAATTCAAAGTTATCGGAGAAGCTGTTCTTTCGAAAAAGTCGGTTACGGACCATGATGATTTTATCATTCATCAATTTCGTTACAAGTCCAGATGATGATCCAGATGGAATAATCATGAGGCATGTTTCGCATCGTTCAATTGTCTTCCTGTGGACTAAGTCTTGATGTAGTTTGAATTGTCAAAACTCTTTTCTGGCAGCAGCTGTTTGACAGCTAAACGATCTTGCATGTAGCAAAATAGCTTAGCAAAGAAACAGTTAAGCCTCAACTTTGATTCTGTTTTGATTCTGTTAGTGTTGTTATAAACTCTGACTTGAAAGTAACCGATCACGAAACCATTATTATTAACGTTGAAGATAACATTAGTGGTGACAGTGATTATGTGGAATTGAAGTGTTGGAAAAAGTATTCGAAACAAGCTATTGTAAGACTTGTCGAAAGTAGTGTGGATTTTCAAACAAATACCGGTTCTCTAGAAAAAAATCAGCTGCTTTGACAGAAGTCTTAAAAAAAACAACCAATAAACAAGTCGAAAAAAAATTTTTTTTATAAAAGAACGCGAACAGCTGGTACAATTTGGATCTTTTGCGTCTTAAACGTAGAAGAGACAAGCTGTACAAGAAATGGCGTAGAACTAAAGGTGCCGCTACACGGTGGCTTTTTCTAGTATATAGTGAGCTATAAGCTAGAAAACTATGTAATAGTTCATAGGAACACCTAAACTATGTAGTGATAGCTCATAGTTTCGACTTGCAAGCGATAATTTTACGCTATGATATAGAAGCGTGTCCGTTGTCGTGTGTACACTCTAGCGATAGTTTCTATGCTATAGTAGCAGGCTATGAACTATTCCATCCGGACGGAATAGTTCATAGTTCGTTGGTCGAAGTTTTTTGACAGTTCGTTTGAATTTCTTGCTAGTTTGTCTTTTCGTGGTATTTTTAAAGCAAAAATGGACCAGGAAAAGAAATTCTACTTGATTGAGCTGTGGGAGCAACATCCGGTGTTGTGGGACCCAACTAATCCCGATAACCTGTGGAAGTGTACACTTCTAAGTAAGTGTATTATTCTGCTTTGCAGTTCCTCATCTTAAGAAAGTCTAGACCAGAGGATATTGATGCCTAGTCAAGAACTAAGTATTTTCAATATGATAACGTTGAGAGGCAGATTACGATTCTACTAGTGCCGAAGTTCAACCATTGATTTTGATCCCTGACTCCAACGTACAATCACCCCTTTTTTTAAAAAAAAAAACCCGAGAGTCGAAAACAAAGCCAGCCGTGCTCGCTTAGAAAAAAGAAAAAATAAAATGAGAAGGGGCGGGCGGGTGATGAAGAACGCGAACAGAGCCCCCACCCCCAAAGAAAAAAAAGAAAAAACGCCCCCCATCACCGTGAAACCACCAACCCAACCACTCAGAAAAATTTTGGGGGGAGAAGACCATCTTGAACAAAAATTCCATGGCTTTAAAAAAATTTAAAAACAAAATTGGCCAAGCCCTTAGAAAAAAAAAAATTTTTAGGATGTCTCAAGAGCTGCTGATTTTCCCGCGTCAGATGAGCCATACAACTTGCCCACCATTGGAGCCGAAACAAGCATCTCAGGAGCTAAAAATCCTGCATCAGATTCCCCAACAGCAATCGGCATCACTGATCCTTCCTTTTGCTCCTATGTTGACATACGTAAACTTGTATTCAGCATCCACCACACCCATTAGAACAATGCTGAACTGCTTTTTATAATTTAAATAATCCCTGACGCTCTTTGCAGGGCCTTTTATACTAACGTGCTTTCCGTCTAACGTTCCTACACTATTGGAAAACTACCATTTTGCTTCAAAACACGTGAAATTGACAGCCATTCCTCTTGTGAATATTATTCGTATTTTAAATAAAGCTGTCATTTCAATTTCATTTAATTTTTGCTGCTCTAAGCATCGGTACGAATCGGTACGAGTACGAACCCTTCCTCTTAAGGACTTCCTTGAACTTCTCTGAAGAATTTACAAGAAGTTCTCTGATGAAAATCCCCGAAGATAACTGAAGAACTTTTCTGACGTTCTCTGAAGAACTTTCCCGAAGTTTTGTGCAAAATTGCACCAAAATTCTCTGAAGAACTTCCCCGAAATTACTTTCCTGTAATTCCCTGAATAATTTTCCCAAACTTCTCTGAAGAATTATCTGATGTTCGCTGAAGAATTTCCCTGAACTTCTCTTCCGCAAAGTTCTCTGAAGTACTTCACCGAAGTTTTCTGAAGAACTTCCCCGAAGTTCTCTGAAAAACATCCCTGAATTTCCGTGCAGAAATTCCTTGAAGTTTCTCTGGCGAACTTCCCTGTAGTTTCTCTGAAAAACTTCCCTGAAAATCCACTGAACAACTTCCCTGAAATTACTTTCCTAAATTCCTCTGAAGAATTTCCCTAAACTTCTCTTAAAAATTATCTGAAGGTCCCTGAAGAACTTCCCTGAAGTTCTCTGAATTTCTCAGTGAGCCGAATCTTCATAACCCAGCTCCTTCAGCAGATAAGCTTAAATTCCATAGCCTTCAAGACGAGCAATCCACGACTTTGTCCAGACTTTGCGAGTTTTTCGTTTTATCCACCTTTCCAATATAATGTACACAGCAACTGCTTTCATTCTTTCTCCATAGCTGCCGAATGTGCCCATGATTACTACCCAAATTTATTTTTTAAAGGCTCGCAACTGAATATATGCGACCACAAAGAAAATCAATCGTGTGTACACCGAAAAAAGTTTAATTTCTACTACATAGCTTCTATTACTTCATAGCTCATATTTTTTGCAAAACCGTTTCTCAAATCTCATAGAACTATGAAATAGATATCTATAACGGCTATATCATAGTAAACTATAGCAAATATTTCAAGCGCCGTGTGGCGGCACCTTAATAGGCATATCTTTTTGAATAGGTACAAAGATGAGCGTAACAAATATTCGCAATCCGTTAAAAAAACTCGTTGTGAATATATTCATAGGAAATTTGATTTGCATCAAAACAACAGCAAAGAGTTATGGAAAATTTTTGAAATCTTTGTTAAAACCTAGTAATTGCAAACCGCGATCCATAACCTTCAATGGCACAATAGAACAGTCAGAGGACATCATTGCATGTAGAGTTAATGAATATTTCGTCGATAGTATTTTGTCAATCAATCAATCAATTGATCTAGTAGATGAGCCAGACGAAATAAAACAGCCGATAAATATTAACTGTAGTTTTGAAAGTTTTCATCCAATAACATTAGAGGATCTAAAATCTATTTGCTTTTCTTAGAACAAAACGGCTGGAGTAGATAACATTAATGCAAGAGTAGTACAGGATTGCTTTAATGTCATCGGAAACAACCTGCTGGACCTTATTAATGAATCGCTGCAAACTGGGCACGTGCCACAAGTTTGGAAAGAATCTTTAGTCATTCCCATTCAAAAAGTCGCTGGAACGATTAAAGCAGAAGAGTTTCGTCCTATTAACATGTCGCACACTTTAGAAAAGATTTTGGAACTTGTTGTAAAAGGCCAGCTGTTAACGTATCTAAATAGTAATAATTTGATTGCGCCGGAACAATCGGGATATCGCGAAGGTCATTCTTGTGAAACAGCGTTAAATTTAGTGTTAGCAAAATGGAAAGAAAATGTAGAGCGTAAAGATACGATTGTTGCTGTTTTTTTGGATCTGAAACGCGCTTTTGAAACGATTTCTCAGCCCTTGTTGTTAGAAACAATCAAGCGCTTTGGATTTTCGGGTTCTGCATACAGATGGTTCGAAAGCTATTTGTCTGACAGAACTCAACGGACGGCTTTTAATGATTCTGTTTCGAGCCCTGTGGAGAACAGCCTTGGCGTACCACAAGGGAGTGTATTAGGGCCCATTTTATTCATTTTTTTTAATGGCATGCGACGAGTCTTGCGATTTTGTGATATTAATCTTTTTGCTGATGATACCGTGTTGTTCATTGCAGCTAAAAGCCTTGAGGAGACCGTTTCATATTTGAATGCAGATTTACGCTCTCTAAGTAGATGGTTAAAGTACAAACAGTTGAAATTGAACATAAGTAAATCTAAATTCATGGTAATTTCGCGGAATCGAGTTATCGAAGACGTCTCTGTTAAAATTGATGATGAGACAATTAATCGCGTTCATGAGATAAAATATCTTGGCGTGATTATTGATGATAGATTAAAATTTGACCCTCACATTGACGATGTCATCAAGAAAATAGCCAAGAAGTACGGTATTCTCTGCCGATTGAAAAACGATTTAACTATTGCTAGTAAACCCCACACAAAAACAAAATTTATCACCAAAAGAAAGAAAAAAAAATAAAATTTAATCTCACTTTATACTTATTTTATATTACTCTACACACACACCCACACCTCGCCTTCCCCGCCCCAAATCCCACCCCAAACCCCTTTTTTCTGTAAACCCAACTTTCTTCAGTTCCTCGACTGTCTTCACTACCCTAGGTCGTTTAAGAAGGTGCTGCTTCATAATCGCCCAGTACTTCTCGATGGGGCGGAGCTCCGGAGTGTTGGGAGGGTTGAACATTTTCGGCACGAAATTGACCTTATTGTCCGCATACCACTTCAGCACGTCCTTGGAGTAGTGGCATGAGGCCAAATCCGGCCAGAAGATTGTTGGGACGTTGTGGGCCTTCAGGAGAGGAAGCAGCCGCTTCTGGAGGCACTCTTTTATGTACACCTGTCCGTTCATCGTGTCCTGGGTCACGAAAGGTGCACTCCGCTTCCCGCACGTGCAGATGGCTTGCCAAACCCGGAATTTCTTCGCAAATTTGGACATCTTCTGAGTGCGGACATGCTCCGGAACGCTGAACTTATCCTTGGCCGTGAAAAACAGGTTGCCGGGGATCTGTTTGAAGTCGGCCTTAACATATGTTTCGTCGTCCATGATGCAGCATTCAACTTTCGTCAGCATGTTGAAGTACAACTTCCTGGCACGGGTTTTGGCGGACTTGTTCTGCTTCTCGTCGCGATTAGGGGCCTTTTGTACCTTGAACGTTCGAAGCCCAGCCTTAGTTTTGGCCTTCTGGACAAAACTTCGGCTTAGGTGCAGCTTCTTAGCCACATCCCGAACGGAGGCGTTCGGATTTCGGTTGAAGGCCCCAACTACGCGGTTGTGATTTTTGGTGTTGTACGGAATACTTTTTCCTTCACTTCTGGGCTTCCGATCGGTGGTCAACCGTTCCTCGAACCGCTTAATCACTCGCGACACCGTGGAATTCGCGATTCCCAACGTTTTAGCGATGGAACGATGCGAGAGATCCTTGTTCTCGTGATGAATGCGCAAGATTTTATCACGCACGAGCTGTTCTTTCGACTCCATTTCCGCGAGTTTTGATCACAGGACTTTAAAACTTGCAGGATGTAGATAATGCACTATGAACTAAATTCACCCAAATTTTCATAAATTCTACCCAACGGTTAAAAAGTTAGAGGTATTTCATAGTGTGGCAATTTCATCGTGGACACCCTTTAAAATACGATTGTACAAATCTATCATCTCTCCTCACATTGAATTTTGCCCTTCCATTTTGTTTTTAGCTAATCAGACACAAATATCGAGATTGCAATAGGTTCACATCCTCCTCTTTTTTGTTAAATGCCCTACAGTGGCTATCGGTGAAGCAGAGAGTTGTTTATTTGACAATGGTGTTCATTTTTAAAGTAATTAACGGTTTGCTGCATCGATATTTGTGTAATGGAATTGAAAGAGGAAGTGATATTCATAGATATAACACAAGAAACGCGGATGATGTTAGACACCATATTTTTTGTACGGAGCTTCACAAAATTCGTTGTTTTTTAAAGGTATAAATGTTTTCAATTCGATGCCTATACACATCAAACGTGCAGCAACACTAACAGATTTTAAGAGACAATGTATTTCACACATCAAAGCTGCCTTTTGAACAGCTACTCTGTTAACTTTTTACTCTTGACTAATTTTGTATCTTGACGATGTTATTACAACGGATATTTTTGTATGGTTTATTGTTAAATGTTTTATAATTGTCATGGGGCACAAACAAACTATACTTTTCGCCTCGATAATGATGATGAATTTAAGTTTTTATTTGTTATTTTAATTTAAAGTAGTTTTTATTTTTTGTGTAGTCTACAAAAGTTTGAGCCTCGGGCGCGGTATACAGGTATAAAGGACTTCTTTTTGAATTTATAAAAATATATATATATATGTATATATTGGCCTTTGATGCTTGAGAAGATGCCATGAAATAGTAGTGGGTTGTCTGGCTGATTGTCGGGGAATTCCTCGTCAATTCTGTCGGGGTTGAAAGTAAAAGTTTGACTAGGGTCGGTCCAGGATTTTTCCGGTTTGGAAATTTTCTCGATTTCCCTGATGGGGGATATCTTTGGTCAGCCCAAAACTAAGCTGGCTGTTCCATTGGAACCCCATTGACTCTGTAGCGGGCAGGATTGGATATTGGCTTGTCTTTTGATAATGTCCTTATACGGGATTCTGTGATCTGAATTGTTATAGGATTTCCTGATCGCTGGGAATACTTGTGAACATTTGTGGCTGGCATCAAGAGCTTTTCACAATTATATCGCTGTAAAGCAAATGAACAGTTTTGGAAGAACTTTACATCTGTAGATGAAATCAGTTCGTTATTTGTTTTGCATAACTGGTTGAATTGTTTTTTTAAATAAATTATCTAATAGATAAATCGTCTAGCTCAAACCTTTGTAGGGGTAAGTGGCCCATCATCATCATCATCATCATCATCATCAAAATTATTGTCATAAATGCCATATCAAAACATGATTTATTTATAGATGCTTTCATTAAAACAAAACAACATTTTCATGAATGGCTTATGAAAAATCAATGTAAATGCCGCTGCTATTTTTATTCCAAGTTTCATGGCAGGTTTTTCCATATATCATGATATATTTAGATTGACACGGTTTATTGTTATACAGCAGTTTATGTGGAATAAAAAAAGGTTAAATAAGAGTGATTGGGTAAAAAGCTTAACTTCAACGAAGAATCAAACTCTTTTTAAATAAAAAAATAATTAGAAAGTACAACTTATTTCGAAGGCGCACTTAGTTTTTCAACTCTTTTCAAGCACTTTACACAATGAATTTCATGTGGAACTTGAAATTTGAGACTAGTGATAAATTATGATAAATCAATATCTATCTATCTATCTATATATATAAAAATGGATTTCTGTCGGTCTGTCTGTCTGTCTGTGCCTAATAGGCGCGGAGACTACTGAACCGATCAGCGTGAAAATTTGTATGCAGGGGTTTTTGGGGCCGGGGAAGGTTCTTTAGAAAGTAAGAGACCCCTCCCTCTTCTGAAAGGGCGGGCTCCCATACAAATGAAACACATATTTCTACACAACTCGAGAACTAATCAAGCAAAAGAAACCAAATTTAGCATGTGTGAGTTTTTGAAAGCAAAGAAGGTTTTTATGGTAGCTTGAGACCCCTCCCCTCTCTAGAAAGGGAGGCTCCCATACAAATGAAACACATATTTCTGTATAACTCGAGAACTGATCAAGCAAAGAAACCCAAATTTGGCATGCGGAAGTTTTTGGAGGCAAGAAATGTTTTTATGGTAGTTTAAGACCCCTTCCCTCTCTAGAAAGGGAGGCTCCCATACAAATGCAATACATATTTCTGTATAATTCGAGAAATGATAAAGCAAAGAAACCCAAATTTAGCATGCGGAAGTTTTTGGAGGCAAGAAATGTTTTTATGTTAGTTTGAGACCCCTCCCCTCTCTATAAAGGGGAAAACACAAGTTTCTGCATAACTCGAGAACTAATCAAGTAAATGGAACCAAATTTGGCAGGTAGAGGTTTTTGAAGGCAAGAAATGTTTCTAAGGTAACTCAAGACCCCTCCACCCGCTGTAAGAGTGGGGCTCTCATACTAATGAAACACAAATTTGTGCATAACTCGAGAACTAATCAAGCATATGGAACCAAATTTGGCATGTGGAGGTTTTTGGAGGAGAGAAATGTTTCTATGGAAGTTTGAGACTGCTCCGCCATCTGGAAGGGGGAGGGAGGGGAGTTTACAAACAAATCCAGCACAAATTTCTGCATAACTCGAGAACTAATCAAGTAAATGGAACCACATTTGGCAGGTGGGGGGTTTTAGAAGGCAAAAAATGATTCTATTGTGGTTTGAAACTCCTCCGCTCACTGAAAGAGGGGTCTCTCATACAAATGAAACACGAATTTCTGCATAACTCGATAAAAATTAAAGCAAATGGAACAAAATTTGGCATGTGGAGGTTTTTGAGAGAAATAAATGTTTTTAATGTGGTTTGAGACCCCTACGCCTTCTGGAAGGGGAGACTCCCATAAAAATAAACAAACATAATTTTTAGCATAACTCGAGAGCCAATGAAGCAAATGAAACCAAATTTGGCATTTGGCATTTTGTGGTTTTTGGTGGCAAGAAATGTTTCTATGGCAGTTCAATACCCCTCCCCATTTTGAAGGGGGGGGGGTGGGGGGCTCCCATACAAATAAAAAGCAAATTTCTGCATAACTCGAGAACTAATCAAGTAAATGAAACCACTTTTAGCATATGGGGTTTTTTTTGGAGGCTAGATTTCTATATACTGAATTTCTGTCTGTCTGTCTGTCAGATCGTTATAGACTCGGAAAGTTCTGAACCGACCAACGTGAAAATTTATATCAAGGGGTTTTTGGGGCTGGGAAAGGTTTTTATGATTGTTTGACACCCCTTCTCTCTCAGGAAGGGGCGCTCTCATACAAATGAGACACAAATTTCATCATAACCCGAGAACTAATCAAGCAAATTGAATCAAATTTGGCATGTGGGGGGTTTTGAAGGCAAGAATGTTTCTATAGTAGTTCAAGACCCCTCCCCTTTCTGAAGAAGGGGGGGGGAGGGGCTTCAAACAAATGAAACTCAAATTTTTATTATAATCGATGAGCCCAATGTGATGATTCGAGAACAAATCAAGCAAATGGAACCAAATTTGGCATGTGGTGGGTTTTGAAGGCAATGATTGTATGGTGGTTTGAGAAACCACCCCCCTCTGGAAGGGAGGGCTCCCATACAAATGCAACACAAATTTCTACCAAAAATGAGAATTATCCAGGTTACTTAAACACAAAACGTGTACGGGTACGAAGCATGTTTTGATAGAAGTTTGAACCCCTGCTAATTCAAGAAAAAAAAAACTCATTTCGAAAAAAAAACCATAAACGTGCCAGTTATATTAAATTTTCCTTTATTTAGTTGCAAGCGTAGCAGCGCACGCACCGGATTCAGCTAGTAATTAGATAAATATTTCACGTTGAAAACACTGATGGGTAAATGTTTTCTCCAAACAGAAGTGTTTTTTTGTCGAAATGAATTTGTTGAGACTAAAGAAAATTTATGAATACCATTATAATATGAATAAAACTGTTTTGAGTGGCTTTGGCAAGCGTCTTGAGGAAGTGGCACGAAACAGGTTTTTATAAATGTCAAATTGCTTTTATTGTAGCTTACATTTTGTTTTCAAACGGTCTTTAATTAGGTCATTATAAAATCTTTTTATTTTAATCCAATCTAGAACTGCCTCTAATATATACCCTTCAGAACCTCTGCCAGGGTGGGCCAACTAGCGAAATTTAAGTCTTTATAAGGTTTTGGTGGCAGGAATCAAGACAAATACGCGTTGACCAGAGTTTATGGATGTCGTTTTATAACACGCTTGTAGGAATTCATAAAACTTAAAATGTTACTTGGGTATTACCTTGCCTAAATACAGCGAAATCGTTCTGATCTCTAATGTTCAACGTAAGATGTACATTTGAATTTCATGTTGATGTAGACATTGAAATCAGACATCAGTCTGATGTAAATTTTTATTCGGGCTGCCTGTTTGTTTCGAAACAACTAGTTTTTTAGTTCGGATGTTAACAAACAATGGTAGGATTAGAGCTCGTTTCTCTTTCAAGCACACACGATGGATTGGATTTTTTTTCATCGCTGTGTGCTTGAAACAGAAATGTCAATAGACTCCAGAAAGGATTAATGGAGATAAAAGAAATGCAAACAAACAAAAACAAACAAAGAAATAAAATAACAAAAAAAAAATAAACTCTCTCTTTTTCCGCATTTTTTTCTCCCTTTCTCTCTCTCCTCCCTCTCTCTTCCTTCCTCTTCCCCTCAACCAATTACTAATGAAATTATATAAAAATAAAAAAAAAAATATAGAAAAAAAAACCCACATCAACATTATGCCTCAATGAAAATTTGCTCTTGCAATATTTTTAACATCCACACATAAGGAAACGAAAACATACATTCCAAAGCTAAAAAGCGGCAGTATAGAGAAAGGAAGGTCCCTTTGTTTATGCACGGTAGAGACATCTACAATTTGTAGATGGGTACGTGAAACTAAGCTCATCTGTCAAGATGCTCGGGGGTTGAATTAATTAGATCGGTAGTCCTTTATGGGCACGAGACATGGACATTGCTAGTGGAGCACCAACGAGCCCTTGATGTCTTTGAACGGTAGGTGTTGCGTACGATATACGGTGGAGTGCAGATGAAAGACGAATCAATTGCTAGAAGAACCTCCCCATCGTACATACCGCTAAAACCGGTCGTCTACGATAGGCGGGGCTTATCGTTCAAATTTTGGACGACAGCCCAGTTTGAATAATTCTCGAAAACGAACTGACGGGCACAAGAAGAAGAGGCATGCAACGAGCAAGGTGGACCGATCAAGTGGAAGGTGACCTGCGGATCCTTCGCAAACTGCGAGGCAGGTGAGCTTCAGCCATGGACCGAATAGAATGTTGACAACTTCTGTATACAGCAAAGGTCACCCCGGCCTTGGTCTGATCGGTAAGGTAAAGTAAATGCAACCACTCGTCCCCCTTGGTTTCAGCTATTTGTACGGCCCGTTGTGTTTCTGCAAGCATTTTCGGCACATTTTACATTCTCGAACAGCGACCTTTACCTTTACCTATTATAACTGAATTCGGTGAATAGCTTGCACTTTGATAATGCTTCATTACTGCTATTTTGCATTTGAAATGTTTCTTATCACAGGCTGACAAGCATTTAAATAGCTTTTGAAATGTGTACAGCTTACTACAACCAAATTCGGTTTCAGAATGTACATTCAGAATCGTCTTGTTCTTGCTGAGAGCGAGCTTTTGAGTCACATTTACTGCATATCCATTACTGCACTGCTGTGGTGTACATCTACGAGCTGAAATCGAGGAACGTTGGGTTGGGCTTATTCCGGAAGTGTTTCAACCAATCTAGTTTTAACGTGGAAGGTGTTTACTGTTTAGATTAGCCTAAAATTTATTAAAGTATAAAATTATACCAGTTATACACCAACAAAACACACAAGGAACACCCCTTCTATTGATTATACAAGCACACTGATAATAAGAGACTGATAATAGTGATAACAGACATATACAATCAACAGAAACGAACACGAAGTTCGCGTATCAGGGCAAACAGATGAGAAAAATAAACTACCGGCTAAAAGCCAACCGATCACGATCAAATATAGAACATTTTACGCTCGCAGTATGTGCTAATAAAGTGTGTATATTTTGAGCAATAAACTACCTTTTTGTATTGTGGTGAAATCGAAGTTTTCTTTGCCTAAAAGTTTTTGGGCACTCTACTAAAACACGGAATATGAAGCGTTTCCCAACCCACGAACCTCTCGTAGTGAGGCATTATACACGAAATCGTATATGTACTTCACATGCTTGGATTGTGGCGACCAAGTTCTCTACAGTAAACGCGAAGATTGACTACTGCCTTTGAATGTTTGGGGATGGTAACGCCCCAACTTTCTGGCACGATGGCTGCCGGCCTGCCATACTAAATATGACGTAGTCCAGTTGGATTTTTTTTGAAATGGAGATATTTTTATCTCCAACAACATTTGAAGGGTGAAACAGATGACACTTTATTGCTTTTAATGCCTTTCCTTTAAGGCACTTGCGGAGCCGCTGCATATTTGCCTCATTGGAAAATCCACACATTTGAGTGGAGTTGCTGAAAACAAAGGAACAAAGCTTGTCGTGCGACATTCTCCCTCCTATTCAGAACGCATACTATTTCATCGGCAATAGGGAACGCAGACGGAAGCACTAAAATTTGCTGAAGATCTGGATCTGGAGCGAATAAATGCGGATCAATCAACGATTCGATCGCTAGCCCAAATTTAGGAGACTAGAAGATTAAACCTAGTATTTCATTAACCTTTGCTAATGAATTTCCATCGGAGATGATTAATTTTTTTTAAACTATGAGCAGTTCTTTCTAATTTCAAAACTACCATCATAAATTTTTCTGCCTGATGAAGTACGACCTAATGGCATTCGACCTAGTGACGCTTCGTACAACACAAACCTCACCACACCCACCCCCCACCCTCCAACCACTTCTATATCCATTCCTCCCCAGATTCCATATATCATTTATCTTCAGGCCTATTTATTTTTTTCTACTTCTCTTTTCACTTCTCCCTCTCTATTCTCACTTCCCTTCTCCTCAGCACATTTACATTTATCCTCCACTTCCCCCATATCACCCTATATCTCTCTTTCAATATTAGGTGCGCAACTATGTTCCCGCTGTTTAGCGATAGATAGCGCCAGTAGTAAGTGCTGGTCGAATGTTGTACATCTCAAGCGTCAAAAACCAAGCTCAGACAAACCGGTAAACAAACCGCTTTGCCAAATCAGTGATTTTAGTTTAGTATTATATTTATATTTTGGTTGTTTGAAGATGTCTGATTTCGTGCCAAATAATCGTCATTTGCGGGAAGTGTTGATTTTCTTCTTTCATTCGAAGAAAACGGCGGCTGAAGCACATCGAGAGCTCCACGGTGATGCTGCTCTGAGTGAAACACCGTGTCGTGATTGGTTTCGTCGCTTCAAAAACGGTGATTTCAGTGTTGATGATCGTCCGCGTGAAGGAAGGCCAAAACACTTCGAAGACTCTGAATTGGAGGCATTGCTCGATGAGGATCCGTATCAAACGCAAGAAGAGCTTGGTTCATTATTAGGAGTTTCCCGCCAAGCCGTTTCTAAGCGATTGCATGCGTTGGGAATGATTCAAAAGCAAGGAACTTGGGTTCCTTACGATTTGAAGCCAAGAGATGTTGAGCGTCGTTTTTTCGTCTGTGAACAACTGCTCCAGCGGCAAAAACGGAAGAGTTTTCTACATCGCATTGTGACGGGTGACGAAAAATGGATTCATTACAGTAACCCAAAACGAAAACATTCATGGGGACTGCCCGGGCATGCTTCAACATCGTCGCCTAGGCCGAATATTCACGCTGCGAAGGTTATGCTGTACATTTGGTGGGACCAAGTTGGTGTTATTTATTATGAGCTGTTGAAACCAAACGAAACCATTACCGGGGAACGGTATCGAACTCAATTGATGCGATTGAGCCGAGCACTGCACGAAAAACGGCCATAATAAGAGCACAGACACGAAAAAGTGGATTCTTCAGCATGACAACGCTCGACCTCACGTTGCGAAACCCGTGAAAACCTACTTGGAAACGCTCAAATGGGAAGTCCTACCCAATCCGCCATATTCTCCTGATATTCCGATTATTACTTGTTCCGTTTGATGGCACATGGTCGCACTGGTCAGCAATTCCACTCATATGATGACATCTCAAAATGGCTTGATTCTTGGATAGCATCAAAAGACGAACAGTTCTATCGAAATGGTATTCACGTTCTACCAGAAAGATGGGAAAAAGTCGTAGCTAGTGATGGGAAATACTTTGAATAATTCGTTTGTAACCTTTGTTTTCAAAATAAAGTTCCTTTTTCACCAAAAAAACAGCGAGAACTTAGTTGCGCACCTAATAATCTTATAAAACAACGCCCCAAAAATTTCAAAAATATTTTCCACCAAGTGGTTGAAAAAAAGACCCACCCAACCCCCCCCGCACACTTAATTAACTCAACAAAAAAAAATCCAATTACCTACCCAACACCGACGGATTTTTTTTCCCCCCCCCCCCCCCCAAATTCTTGAATAAACCCGCCGTTCGGAACTAGTCGTTGAATCTTTGCCCTCTAAGCTTGTTAGTCGTTACAAAACCCGGTTTAGTTGAAAGGAATGATGAATCCATCCTTTTACATTTTATTGGTGTTGGAAGCTTGGGGCTTGCTGCTCTCGGTACATGGGCAACATATGTACACCTTGCCTGAAGCTCGCCGTTTGCCTCATGTTAACAATTCGGATCCTATTTTGCCTTATGCCCTATCGAGCGGGAATGAAGCTGGTAGAATACATGATAACAATGAAACGAACCCAGTTGCAGAATCACATCACAATGGCAAGCCAATCGAGAAACTTCCGGATGTGGATGCTAAGAAACCGGAGTTTATAGTTTATCATCAAGCAGATCAACCAAAGCAAAATGCGATGTTAACTATGAATGTTCCAAAAGTTAATTGAACTCAGTACCCAACACCATAACTGAGGTACAGCGGTTAAGGTCGAGTGAAGACTGGACATTTAAATAAACAAAGCCAAAATTGTTACGTTTGAATCTATTTCCCAATTCTTCCTAAGGCAAGTGTGAAGTTCTGACAAAAATAAATACACTGTCGGTTCTCCTACAGCAGGGTGGATGGTGCTATTCATCCAAACTAATATCTTATTTTACTTATTACAAATTCTAAATGTTTGATAATCGCTATTTTTTACAAAGCAGCACAACTATAGTCGTTTTGAACGTTTCATTTTTATATTATGGTGTCATTTCAAAAAATTTGAAAATGAGAGTGTTACGTCTGGTATGGCACATTTTATACGTTAATTTCTTCTTTTAGCTTGAACGAAATGCTGTTATAATTTCTTATAGATATATAAATGATTTTAAAGTTTGGTTCTTTGTTAAAACAACTTAAAATTTTTTTGTTTGCAAAAATTTAGCTATCACGGAAATCTATAAATATGGGTACCAGGGGCCAGTTTTACCTCAGTCATGATTGGTCAGCAACCGATCAATGTTGTCTTTGTAGTATGTGTAGTTCTCGGTTGCTACCTGTCGCTTGCGAGGAAGTAGTAGCAAGCAATAAATGCATTTTTGACCGGCGTACAACGACGTACAACGCATTTTTATAAAATGCGAAATTCAGGACGTTTATGGATAGATGACAATCCTTATTGCATTATCAGATATGTTGTGATTTTTTTTGTGTGTAACGCTTATTGTTCAATGATAGACTATTGAAGGAAGATGAAACATCTTAGTTGAAATCAACCGATCATGTGCATTAGGGTATGGCTTATTTTTTCGAATGTTCTACAAACCTTAAATTTATGCGTTTTTCTGTGTTCAAATAACTTAAAAGAATGGCAACCGAGTTTGAGCTAAATGTATTGAGATTAAGTGCTGGCAGAAAACGACTTTTAGTTGTATTTTCAGCTTAATTAAAACAGTTGGGTTTTATTTAAGACTTGACCGGTTGACGTAAACTACGTTGAACTGTTTGTTTTATCAATACGTTCAATAAGTTAGATTAGCCATCAATCGAGTCTCGTGCGAAACATTGTAAACGGTGAGTCTATAAATATTGCGACACTTTAGATTGATTGGTGATTCGGCTTTAGTTATCGAAATGAAATCAAATGTTTACAGTAAAGCTTAAGTCATGGATCTGTTACGGAACCATGTTAATGAAATGAAAAGTTTAGGTTCTCAAAATAAAGGTCATTTTATGCACTATAGAGAAAAAAATAGCGAAAAAATGATTGCTAGTTTGTTTTGAAGGAATTTCGAACCAGTCACCATATTTTTGACACTCTGTCGACCAAGCTATGGCGAGGACAGTGAAACTTAGATCTATGGTTTGTTTGTACCACCTACTCCATCCGGGCCTAAAAAAGTCGGCCATCGTCTATAAGATTCTTTCACTTCTGGAGAAGGGAGAGTCCATGGAGCGGAAGCCTGGTTCCAGCCGTCCGACCGTTTTATGTTTTATACGACCGGAGGATTCAACAGAAGCTCAAATGGAAGACGAAGGCACACGGTGGCCACTTCTTTCCGCGCGTTGGGCCGAGAGGTCGGTGCGACCGGCCAAACGGTCAAGAAGAATTTGACCAAAATGTATACCCACATGCGGAAGCGTCAGTCCAAGACTGAAGATTGTGGTCAAAGAGACCTACCCGACAAAGCGGAACGTGTTGGTCGTTTTGGACGGCGAGAGGTACCTGACGTTGGGCGGCAACGACTGGCAAGGCAAAGGCTACTTCATCTCCCCGACAAAAGAAATTTGCGGCGATGTGAAGTACATAGCGCAGACGAAGTTCCCAAAGAAGTGTCGCTGTGGCTCACAATCAGTGAAAAGGGATGTCACGTCCCCTCTTCTTTTTGTCGGGGCTGGTAGTGAACGGCGAGATCTGGAGTACGATGTGCCTCCCAGAAGGTGCCGCTTTCCTTAAAAAGAACCACAAGGATGATGACGTTTTGTTTTGGCCAGATCTAGCGTCGGCACACTACTCGAAGCGGACGCTGGAGGAAATGGAGCGGTAGGGCATTCCGGCATTTGGCTAAAACAACGGATGAAAATCACAAAGGCGACCAAGGAACAGAATAATATGCCTACAAGCTTCTTTTATTCACCTATAACCAAAGGCGGCGTGTCAGGGAGTAGACGTGTTTTTGTTAAGTTTTTAATTTCTTAATGCATAAAATGCAGTATGGTTTGTTAAAATATCTTTTTCCGTTCTTTTTTACCTCCATCCGAAAAAAAAGTCACTTTTATTTAATGCGCGCATTACTCAGATGAAGTTGCCAAATCAGGCGTAAATTTTACAGGTCTTTTGGCACTTAGGCACTCTTGATTGTACATTTTGGAATCCATGGTTTTGTTTGTCACGAAACCTGGGTTTTTTGGAACATCAATTCGACCAGTGGTTTTAAAGACCAGCTGCCCATAATTCATCTTCACGTTTGTTTCGTCGTCCATGAGGTCGCATATTTCGTAGTTCGTTAGAACCTCATTGTACCAGATACGGGTACGTATTTCGTCCTCTTGATTCGGGATCAGTGTCCTGTTTGGGCCAAAAATATTGAAATTCTTCTCGCAGTCGAATCCTTCTAACGGTGCTTTGGCTGGTATTGCATTTCTAGATGATAGAAAACTTGTCCTTGGTCGGGAAATATTCCTGTCCCGACAACTGCTTGGAATCCGCTTTGATGTATGTTTCATCATCAATGACGCAGCACCGGTGTTAGTAGCTTCGTCTAGAGTTTCCGGGCACGCGTTTCGGCAACAGTATACTGTACCTTCTGCACCTTGCACGATGTTGATCCGGATCATTTCTGGGTCTCTGAACAAAAAATACTGAAAAATCAAGTTTTGTGGCCAAGTCTCACAACTAAATGCTGGGATTTCGCTTGAAATGAGCATTCAGCGCTCTCTCGTTTGTTATTGGTTCTGTTCCGTGGCAGAAAAGCATATCATATTAGTCTCCAAGTGTCTTAGGAGCATTGATACTAAATCAATGAAATTCAACTTTTTAGAACTCATGAAGTGTACCCGAAAAGTTCCGTTTGGTATTTTGTTGTTTTCTGTTCCAGCCCAAGTAACATTTTAAGTTTTATGAATTCCTACAAGGGTGTTATAAAATGACATCCATAAAACTCTGGTCAAGGCGTATTTTTCTTGATTTCTTCCCACAAAACCTCATAAAGACTAAAATTTGGCTAGTTGGCCCATCCTGGCAGAGGTTCTGAAGGGTATATTTTTGATGCAGTTCTAGATTGGATTCAAATAAAAAGATTTTATAATGACCGAATTAAAACCGCTTGAAAACCAAATCACTATTCAGAATGCTCCACAAGTTTTGCTTAATTTTTCGCTTAAACGTGCTATTTCTTATCACTTTTTTAAGTTTGTTGCTATGCGAATCCATCTTTGTTTTATTTTATTACTAGCTGAACCCGGTGCGTACGATGCTTCGCTTGCAACTAAATAAAAACCCCCCCTTTTTTTTTTTAATACTCCACCAACTCCCCCAAAAACACCTAACCCCCATCTCTTTTTTTATTTTTTTTTCCCCCCCCCCCCGGGGTTCCCCCCCCCCCCACCCCCCACCCCCCCCCCCCCCATTCCCCCTTTTTTTTTTTTTCCTCTTTTCCTTAGACCAAGGGGCCCACCCCAAAAAAATTCTCCTCCCCCCCCACCCCCAATTCCTTCCTTCCAATTTTTCCTTGTTGAAAACCCCCTCCCAAGTAACATTGCCAAAACCATCCAGCTTTATTAAGTTTTATTAAGGTTTTATCAAAGCCACTAGAAATCAATTTGGTTTTATTATGACACCAAGAGGTGCCAATAGGTTTCATATTTTAGTCAGGTTTATGAGAACCTACACAGCTTGTTTAAAACGATCTTAAAACCTCGCTTTCTCAAATTCCTTTTACTCCTATCAAAGGTTTTATTTCGACTTTATGAACTCATAATATGCTGTTTTGAAATGCCGTTTTAGGACTCATTCATATTATCTTATTATGGCCAGTTGAAAAAGCATTTTAAAACCATGTTGCCTCCAGTAAATGCATGAGGCGGCAAATTGGCATTGAGGAAAGCCACCAAAGAACCAAATAGTTTTAAAGTAGTCATTGCGAAGATAACTTGGCTTTATGGCAGAATTGTGATTTTTTTTTAAAATCGCCATATTGAAATATTAGAAATAATAGAAATGTGGAGAAATAAATGCACCAAATTTTAAATGTAATGCAAATGAACTGTATATTGGAGACAAATTTCTACATTCTTTTAGATAACTTTATTGAATTTCATAAATTTTCAAGAAATTCATGTTTAATTTATCGAATATATTTGTTTTTATTTTGTGTTTGTTGTTGTAAACGCGCATAATTTCCGAGGCGCATTAATTTTCGGCTCTTATCGTGCCAATATTCACCATAAAATTCAATGCGCATCTGATTTGGAGCATGCTACGCTGTAAAAAACTGAATTTGTTTTGGATATTTTGCAATGGAACAACATTTCCCGCAGACTTTTTTTCTCAGATATTATTTACTGCTAAATGAATCAGAAGAGCAGAGAATCGAACAAAGCAGAACAACAAAAACCAACCACGATATCACAGTGAAGTTTGACAGCTGTGGCCATTTGGCCGCATTCTGGTTTTCAATGCAGCCAATAGGTTTTATGAAGGTTCTCAAGTGGTCATAGCATCTATCACTAGAATAGTTTCAAAATCTTTATGATCTTATAAAGGTTTTATTAAATTGTTTTCACAACCGTCTATAGAGTGGGCCACTTTGTACAAATTTTGGCTTTAAAGAAGCATAGAGGAGGTGTTGGTAGACAAAACAGTTTTGAATGTAGTTTTATCAACAAAGCCGGGAGGAAGGCTATACGGCTAGAATAAAACTTAAATTGTTACTTGGGCTCCTTCCCCCTTTTAGATGACGGAAGAGTCTCAAACATCCATAGAAACATTTCTCTCCTCCAAAAACCTCCACTTGCAAAATTTGGTTCCATATGCTTGATTAATTCTCGAGTTATGCACAAATTTGTGTTTCAATAGTCCCCCCAAAGAGTCCCCCCAGAGGGCGGAGAGGTCTCGAGTTACCTAATAAACATTTCTTGCCTTCAAAAACCTCAAATTTGGTTCCATTTACTTGATTAGTTCTAGAGTTCTGCAGAAACTTGTGTTTCATTTGTATGGAAGCCCCCTCCCCTCCAGAGAGAGAGGAGGAGTTCTCAAACTACTGTAGAAACATTTATTGCTTTTAAAATTCCCGCAAGCCAAATTTGGTTCCATTTGCTTTATTAGATCTAGAGTTATAAAGAAATTTCCGTTTCAATTGTATGACAGCATCCTTTCTAGAAGAGGGGAGGGGTCTCAGACCACCATAAAAACATATTTCGCCACCAGAAAACCCCACATGCAAAATTTGGTTCCATTTACTTGATTAGTTCTAGAGTTCTGCAGAAACTT
>JAHHFK020002427.1:0-35026 GCA_024533555.2 Aedes koreicus | reverse complement strand
TTTAATATAACTGGCACGTTTATGGTTTTTTTTCGAAATGAGTTTTTTTTTCTTGAATAAGCAGGGGTTCAAACTTCTATCAAAACATGCTTCTTACCCGAGAAATACACGTTTTGTGTTTAAGTAACCTGGATAATTCTCATTTTTGGTAGAAATTTGTGTTTCATTTGTATGGGAGCCCTCCCTTCCAGAGGGGGGTGGTTTCTCAAACCACCATACAATCATTGCCTTCACCCCCTACATGCCAAATTTGGTTCCATTTGCTTGATTAGTTCTCGAACCATCACATTGGGCTCATCGATTATAATAAAAATTTGAGTTTCATTTGTTTGAAGCCCCTCCCCCCTTTCTTCAGAAAGGGGAGGGGTCTTGAACTACCATAGAAACATTCTTGCCTTCAAAACCCCCCACTTCCTGAGAGAGAAGGGGTCTCAAACAATCATAAGAACCTTTCCCAGCCCCAAAAACCCCTTCATATAAATTTTCACGTTGGTCGGTTCAGAACTTTCCGAGTCTATAAGGGTCTGACAGACAGACAGACAGAAATTCATTTTTATGTATATAGAAATCTAGCCTCCAAAAACCCCCATATGCTAAAAGTGGTTTCATTTACTTGATTAGTTCTCGAGTTATGCAGAAATTTGCTTTTTATTTGTATGGGAGCCACCCCCCCCCCCCCTTCAAAATGGGGAGGGGTATTGAACTGCCATAGAAACATTTCTTGCCTCCAAAAACCTCAACATGCCAAATGCCAAATTTGGTTTCATTTGCTTCATTGGCTCTCGAATTATGCTTAAAAATAAGGTTTCATTTTTATGGGAGTCTCCCCTTCCAGAAGGCGGAGGGGTCTCAAACCACATTAGAAACATTTATTTCTCTCAAAAACCTCCACATGCCAAATTTGGTTCCATTTGCTTTAATTTTTATCGAGTTATGCAGAAATTCGTGTTTCATTTGTATGAGAGACCCCTTTTTTCAGTGAGCGGAGGAGTCTCAAACCACAATAGAAACATTTCTTGCCTTCGAAAACCTCCACATTCCAAATTGGGTTCCATTAACTTGATAAGTTCTCGAGTTATTCAGAAATTTGTGTTTCATTTGTATATGAGCCCTCTTTTCAGAGAAGGGAGGGGCTCGAGTCAACTTAGAAACATTTCTTGCCTTCAAAAACCTCCACCTGCCAAATGTGGTTCCATTTACTTGATTAGTTCTCGAGTTATGCAGAAATTTGTGTTGCATTTGTATGGAAACCCACCTCCCGCCCCCCTCCAGATGGCGGAGGAGTCTCAAACTTCCATAGAAACATTTCTCTCCTCCAAAAACCTCCACATGCCAAATTTGGTTCCATATGCTTGATTTTTTCTTGAGTTATGCACAAATTTGTGTTTCATTTGAATAAGAGCCCGGAGGGGTCTCGAGTTACCTTAGAAACATTTCTTGCCTTCAAAAACCTCTACCTGCCAAATTTGGTTCCATTTACTTGATTAGTTCTCGAGTTGTGCAGAAACTTGTGTTTCATTTGTATGGGAGCCCCGCCCCCCTACCAGAGAGAGAGGAGGGGTCTCGAACTACTGTAGAAACATTTATTGCCTTTAAAATCCCCGCAAGCCAAATTTGGTTCCATTTGCTTTATTAGATCTAGAGTTATGAAGAAATTTCAGT
The DNA here is from genome assembly GCA_024533555.2 of Aedes koreicus. Classification (NCBI taxonomy): domain Eukaryota; kingdom Metazoa; phylum Arthropoda; class Insecta; order Diptera; family Culicidae; genus Aedes; species Aedes koreicus. The sequence goes on along the minus strand of JAHHFK020002427.1, from coordinate 33,364 downwards.
TTCATTTGTATGACAGCACCCCTTCTAGGAGAGGGGAGGGGTCTCAAACCACCATAGAAACATTTTTCGCCTCCAGAAAACCCCACATGCCAAATTTGGTTCCATTTGCTTGATTAGTTCTTGAGATATGCAGAAACTTCTGTTTCATTTGTGTGGGAGCCTCCCTTTCTAGAGAGGGGAGGGGTCTCAAACTACCATAGAAACATTTCTTGCCTCCAAAAACTTCCGCATGCTAAATTTGGGTTCCTTTGCTTGATCAGTTCTCGAGTTATGCAGAAATTTGTGCTTCATTTGTATGGGAGCCCCCCTTTCAGAGGAGGGAGGGGTCTCTTACTATCTTAAGAACCTTCCCCGGCCCCAAAAACCCCTGCATACAAATTTTCACGCCGATCGGTTCAGTAGTCTCCGAGCCTATTAGGGTCAGACAGACAGACAGACAGACAGACAGACAGAAATCCATTTATATAAACACGCCGACGAATTATTTTTATATATTATCACCCCCCCCCCCCCCTCGTAGACTTTTCTCCATACAAATTTTTGAAATTTTGTATGGAGCGTAGACTTTGGTCAAACCCCCGCTCCCCCCAAAAAAGTCTACGTGGTATATGAATAGCCCCTATATAGATTTTAGGGTACCTGTTTCGTTCTTCTATTTGACAACGAAGAAAACGAATTTTGGAAAATTATGAACAATCGTGTACCAATGCCCGCCATCTTCAACACCTGACTATCTGCTTCGTGCATAGGTGGAAGGATTCGTCTTCCATCTTCAATCACATCTAGACAAAGAATAGCGAACAGAACTCAACCGGCCGAATCATGAATAATGCAAGGGGTGCTGCGACTGCGAGATGATGAGGCCCAAAAGGTACCATATCCGATGAAGAAACAACCTTTAGGAAGCGGTCGATTTTTCCTTCGAAGGTTGGTCCTTATTATTTATGAGCACGCTTAGATAGAGACAAAAAATATGAGCGGACCATTTTTCTAATTCGTGGGTGTTGCGCCAGTTCCACGGTTATTTACGATCGAAACATGTTGGGAGTAATTTTTAATTTTATCAGGCCTTGAGAAAATTTTCTATAGCGTCATAAATTTGGCCCTGAACGCACATTGGAATGAAATTTAATCATCCATGAGTGAGTGAATGAGTGAGTGAGTGAGTGAATGAGGGATTTTGGGTCGAGTCGAGCTGACATTTACAGGATGCTGATGGGCAAAAGGAAACGAAGGAGCCTGATGACTGTTCTACATTACAACAAACGGGAACAATTTATGGTTCCATAATTCAACTGATTCGTGAGTGGGAATAAATCATGAGATGCACGATGGCGGCGACGACGAGGAGGATGGCATGTTCACACAAAACACCTCCTGAAAGTTTCAAAATGGGATGGAATCTCCGCCTCGCAACAAATGACGATACGGAGAGGCTAATGAATAATGAGTAAATTATAATTTAATGTCGCACAGCCGGCGCGATACGTGTGAGTTATGGCGGGAGTTTGTAACAACAAGGAATGCAAGTCATGGAATTTGATTCACAGATTGTTGATTTACTCTTGCTTTTTGGGAAAATATATGGGATGCACGAACCCTTTTGATTCGTATTTCAAACTACACTGGATACTGAATACTGAAACACTAACCTGTCATTAGTTAATTCAATATTTTCCAAAAAAAAAAACATTCACATTAATCTAAACTCTGTCTTCGGTGCCTAACCTGCAAGTAAGGGGCTTTGTTTACACTCAGCGAGCGGTGCCAGTTTATGTTTTCACTTGAAGCTCCCTAATCCTGCCGAATCCCCCCCGAATGAAGCCCGACAGAGATCCTATGATGCGTCTGCCATCAGCAATGTCAACGCAAAATGGAAAGCAGATTTTCTTCTAATTCCTCACCGTCGTGCTGACTTTTCCGAACCCCGCTCGGGGGAATGCGTAAGTAAGCCTGACTTGAATTTTAAATTATCCTGAAGCAACCAGTGTGTTGTTAACTAGAAAGAAAAGCTCCCGATTTTTTTACGCAATCAGCATTATGATAATGGCGATTTATTTTTTTTAAATAATTGTAATGCCCTTAAACCCACTTTTCGGACCTTTTTCGACTTCCGGATTCTGGCCTGTGAGAGTTTTTACTAAGTAAACGAAAAATAAAAAATAACCTACCAACTACAACCATCGTTCGAACCGGTGTTGTAGAACGTGGGAAAAAGTTCCAGTTGGAGCAGATGATGGTTCGTCAAAATAAGATCATGAAATCTCACTACGGCAACGATTGCGACGACCCTCGTCTCGTTTTTATTGCGATGGGTGGCCAGTTAAGCCCCGTTCGGGTTCGATCGAAACGTACCCCGCCGCGACGCCCGTTGCATTAAAAAGCGATTGGATTACAGGAATAGAAACTTTATCGTCCTCCGTCTGCTGTCGGTCTTTATTCGTGTGGGATGGAAAATACGGAGTATTGTGGAGATAATCTGATTCGATTTTTTTCTGAGGTAGGAGAGACAGTGATAAGATTTTTAACGTAGGATTACCGTTGCTCTTTTCTAGACTGGGGTAGTAGGGTGTCATTTGAACATTTCGGAAAACGATGAAGTAGCGTTTAGCACTAGCCTAGAAGATTTCAATATTTTAGAACTTCATTCTGACACAATGAATGGCAAGCTTTTAAGCGATAGATAAAGGATTCTTCTCGGGAATTGCGTGTTACTTGCAGACGTCGAAACGAAATGTTTAAATCGCTGAAAGCTATAAAAATAATTACACAGTTTAATTTTACGTCAGTTGTGATTGTTGAACAATTTCGTTACCTCCAAGAAATAGAAGAGATATCAGAATTAGCGGATACATTTAGGACGTCAGGTCAGAAACCAATTCTAAGTTAATTGTTTTTGTAGCAAGACATACAAAAACACTAATGTAGTGCTTCACACGAACGGACTTCCGGAGACCAACCTTTATGAATACCATGCCCGTTCGTGAAAATGGGCCGAAGGAACGACACGGGCCACGGGCTAACGACCCATCATGGGCTGTAAGCAACGAGGGCGGGATCGGAAACAAGTTACGCATTTTTTTAACGAATAGTTGATCTAGCAACTATCAACTTAAACTTCTGACGCAGAAGTGACATCAATCTGGATGGTCCAAGATGAAGATTTTCTACATGCATCTCGCGAATTGGCAGTTCACTAACAGGAATCTTACTGGGAACATTTTTTTAGTGACGAGCATCATAAGTGTGGGATTAGATTTCACCAATCACTATAGCGAACACGATTTTAATCTGTGTGTTTTAAGCTAAAAATATACTTATTAGTTTAACGAACTAGGCTAGTTAGCCGACATAATACGACTTACATATTTGGTGTACTGAACAGAATTATCGGTTGGATCGTATCTTCAATTTCACTGTGTTAGAATATCTGTAATTCATTATGTATCGTTAGGCTAGAGGTTGTGTTTCATTCATCGTACTTACTGTAAACTTTAGATAATTTTTTTTAACAAAACTGCATGGTTATTTATTTATTTACATGGCATAACGTCACAATACTATAGCATAGCCTGATACACACTATCCCTCCATAATGCCCGATTCGTGGCTGCTCCTCTGCAATCCCTTGGGCACCTTGTACCCCCTAGGCCTTGCTCTACCTGGTCTGACCATCTTGCTCGTTGCGCCCCACGTCGTCTAGTACCAACTGGATTCCCGTCGAACACCATTTTAGCAGGATAGTTGCCCGGCATTCTCGCAACATGTCCTGCCCAGCGTATCCTTCCAGCTTTTGCCACCTTATGAATACTGGGTTCGCCGGCGAGTTGCGCGAGCTCATAGTTCATCCTTCGCCTACATAGTCCGTCCTCCTGTACTCCACCAAAGATGGTTCTTAACGCCCGTCGCTCAAAAACTCCGAGTGCTTGCAGGTCCTTTTCAAGCATTGTCCACGTCTCCTGCCCGTAGAGAACAACCGGTCTTATTAGCGTTTTGTACAGTATGCACTTCGTACGGGAGCTAAGTCTGTTTGACCGTAGTTGCTTGTGGAGCCCATAGTAGACTTCCACGACTTCCACTGATAATCCGCCTCCGGATCTCACGGCTGTTATCATTGTCCGCAGTAACCAGTGAGCCGAGATAGACAAATTCATCGACTACCTCGAACTCATCACCGTCGATCGTTACACTGCTGCCCAGTCGGGTCCTGTCGTGCTCGGTTCCGCCTGCCAGCATGTACTTCGTTTTGGACGTATTTATCTTCAACCCAATCTTCTCTGCTTCGCGCTTTAGTCTAGTGTACTGCTCTGCCACCGCCTCAAATATCCACGTCATCGGCAAAGCAGATAAATTGACTGGATCTGTTGAAAATCGTGCCTCGCATGTCAAACGCCGCTCGTCGCATAACACCTTCAAGAGCAATGTTGAACTGGAGGCAAGAGAGACCATCACCTTGACGAAGCCCCCTGCGGGATTCGAATGAACCCATCCACCCGATATCCTCACACAGCACTGGGTTCCATCGTAGCCTTGATAAGTTGGGTCAGCTTCCCTGGAAAGCTGTTCTCGTCCATGATCTTCCATAGCTCATATCGGTTAATTGTATCATATGCGGCTTTGAAGTCGATGAATAGATGATGCGTTGGGACTCTATATTCACGGCAATTTTGGAGGATCTGCCGCAAAGTTAAGATTTGGTCCGTTGTAGACCGTCCTTCGATGAAGCCGGCCTGATAACTTCCCACAAATCTATTTGCTAGTGGCGACAGTCGTTGGAAGATGATTTGGGATAATACTTTATAGGCGGCATTAAGGACAGTGATCGCAGGATTCTCCCATCCTTATCCCGACACATTCCGGCTCGCGGCCCGAAGCCTCTACGGGATGCGTTGAGTTTCTGGTAGAACTTTCGCGTTTCATGTGAGCGGTGTAGCTGTTCTAGTTCCTCACACCCCTCCTCCTCCTGGCGGCGCTTTTTCTCCCGGAAGAGTTGGGTCTGCTGTCGCCGCTTCTGTCTGTATCGTTCCATACTATGACGGGTAGCTTGACGCATCATAAGTGCCCGCGCTGCGTTCTTCTCATTCAACACCTGCTGACATTCCTCGTCGAACCACTCGTTCTGTCGGCTTCGTTCCACATAACCTAAGACGTTCTCGGCCACGCTGCTAATAGCGGTTTTCACGGTGTTCCAACAGTCCTCGAGAGGGGTTTCGTCGAGCTGGCCCTCTTCCGGCAGCGCAGTTTCGAGCGATTGCGTGTAGCTTGCGGCGACGTCAGGTTGCTTCAGTCGCGCGAGATTGGACTGTGACGGGCGCCGGTACCGAAAGTTGTTCACTACGGAGAGTTTTGGGCGCATCTTAACCATCACTAGGTAGTGGTCCGAGTCGATGTTAGCGCCTCGGTAGGTTCTGACGCCGGTGATGTCTGAGAAGTGCCGGCCATCTATCAAAACGTGGTCGATTTGTGATTCCGTTTGATTCGGTGACCTCCAGGTGTACCGATGTGGGAGGCTGTGCTGGAAGAAGATACTACGTACGGCTATGTTTTTGGAGGCGGCGAAGTCGATAAGTCGAAGGCCGTTTTCGTTGGTCAGCTGGTGTGCGCTGAACTTTCCAATCACCGGTTTAAACTCCTCCTCCTGGCCAACCTGAGCGTTGCAATCCCCGATGATGATTTTGATATCATGGTTTGGGCAGCGGTCGTATTCACGCTCCAGCTGCGCGTAGAGTTCATCTTGGTAGATTTAAGTTTTAACAATAGATAGATTTAGGCACTGTAAATAGTAAATAAACAATTCAATCTTACTTATGTAGGTTATCAAATTCACTAGTCTAGAAAATAAATTCAGAAAATTATTCCTCACATCAAACTCGCGTGGTTGGTTATCTGTTGTTCACATGTTCTATTGTCTGATCTCATACCAAACGTGCCAGACACTTGCGATGACAGCGTTTATCGTGTACGGATGGAAAGTGGGATTGTTGATCGACAGCAGTGCCACCAGAACGACGGATCTTGTCGTTACATACCCCCTCCCGAAAAGCAGAATGAGGGTCCGATGTCTCCGGAGGTTCATCATCTGGTTTACTCTTCTCTACAACGTCAAGAACCGCCAAGTTTAATGCTGCTCTTTTGAAGATTCCGGTAGCTGTTTTCACTAGGGCCTGTCGAACTCTGCCATCTTTCCCAGGGAAGACCTCGATGATACGGCCTCGAATCCATTGGTTCCTCATTGCTCCATTCACAGCCAAAACAAGATCGCCAACTTGTAGGTCGTATGTTCCTTCGTGCCTCTTGGATCTGCGTGTGATAACAGGCAGATACTCTTTGATCCACCTATGCCAAAACTGATCAGTGATATACTGAGCTAGCTTCCAATTGCTCCTCAGGGTTGCGTGTTCTGGGACAGGTTCCGTAGGTAGAATTTTCACTCCATTAAAGCTGCCAAGGAGAAAATGGTTGGGGATTAGTGCCTCCTAGAGTCTGCCGACTCCAAGGGCACGTACGTGAGCGGCCTGCAGTTGACCATCGCCTCCGCTTCGAACAGTATCATCTCCAAGGTTTCATCATCCGGGCGTCGAGCGCACCAGACGCTCCCAGACACCGCCCATATGGGAGGTGGCAGGTGGAATAAAGATCCATTTAGTTTGCGCGCTGGTAAATGTGTGGGCAATTGCATCATTCCGTGACCTTATTTCGCTGTCCAACTCCTTGCTTGCAGACTGGAAACACGTAGCATTATCGGTGTAGAATTCTGCAGGTGTACCTCGCCGGGAAACAAATCTACGAATAGCCATGATACACGACTCTGCAGTGAGGTTATGGACTACCTCGAGGTGCACCGTCCGCACGGTAAGGCACGTAAATAATGCCACCCACCTTTTAGCTTGGCTCCTGCCTATCTTCACGTACACCGGGCCGAAGTAATCCAATCCCACATGCGTAAAGGGTCGCACGAATGGTATCACGCGAGCTTCTGGCAGACGGCCCATGACAGGTGGTTTAGGTGAAGCCTTCGCTTTCAATAAATTTCAAAGACTCGCTGAACGTAAACCAAGACTTCAGAATATCACCTTCCAAAAAATCATACCATCCTACTCTATCCTTCCACAAACGTTGCATGATCTTCTTTGCCAGAACTATCACCGTTGGAACAAGTCCTAATCTAAAAACATCCTCGTTTGTATCCTATAGTAGGCCTAAAGTTTTAATGACCTTGCTCACATTAGAACTTTCAAACTCTAAATACGTTTAGCAGTCTTCGACGCGGTATCAAAAATGGTTGCATCGCTTGCACACCATTTACGTAAAGGGAAACCTCTAGACTGTAACAACTGTGTAAAATCCGAACGAAGCTGAATAGCCTGCTCATCTACATAAACATCTTCTCCCGAGACCTTGGAAAACGCTGGGACTCATCACGAGCAAGCTGTAGCTGTCTTAGGGTTGCCAAAAATGGGGCCATCCTGTAGGTAACGGTAGTTAACTCAAGAATCTGTAGTGGATCATCGGAATTCTCTCAGAAAAATTCGTTGCAGACTGGAGTACTTTCCGTCAACATGGACCCTTCTGTACATTTTGGTAGCGCCAGCCATTATCGCAATGCTTGCGGAATCGAAGGATTATCGAAAAAATGCCATCCTGGACAGTGGGACCAATCATCAAGACATCGTCCAGTTGGACCAGTTGTTCGAGCTGAGGCATCAAAGACAACTTTTAAACGGGTGGTGGAGTTACTTGGTTTTAGAACCGCAAGGTGGGGCAAACAGTAAACCAACTTCCCAGGCACACCATCAGACTCGAAAATTGGCCAACAATGGGACAACTATTTGTACTCGTTGATGAAAAATGTGAAAACATTTTAGTGCCTACGATCTATTATTTCCTAACTCGGTTACAGATTCCTTCAACGGTAAGTGGACAATGTAGCTGCCATCTGGATTTCCAACGGTTGTGGAACTGAAAAGCTGTTTGCAATCTGGCTTCTCCTTGGATACGGCATCACTAGGTTCAACCGACTTAACATACCAATACATCTCCATAAGTTCGGTGGGTAGCTGCAGGCTGGCTGTTTAGCAATGCTGATTCCCATCAACGTCCTCAGCACCACCAGCAACAACCCAAAACAAACGGGTTTCCTTCAGCATCGGTAACTGCTTTCCTAACATCAACTGTTTGGGCAGCATCAAGTGGAAAAACAATTTAACTCCAATCAGCAAATTGACTTCTCCTAGAGTATGGAATGTTTGATCGGCAAGCGCAAACCAGAGGGAAATTTCCAGATTCGAGGATACAACTTACGACCAGGGAGAGGACCAGTGACCATTTGGTGACCTCGGAGACGAAACATTCTATTTGGGCTCGGAATTCCATGCAACGAGAACGGGACGTAAGTGTAAGAAAAAGTCTTCTTGTCAGCACAGAAGTTCATCTGGACAACGGAATTTGACAAAGCCTTCTCCACCTTCTAGCAGATCCTCACCTCCGATTTGTTTTTGACGCACTACAACCCACAACGCGAGATCGTGGTAGCATCGGATGCTTCATCGCGTTGGCGCGACCATCAGCCACAAGTTCCCAGACGGATCGATCAAGCTTCCAGAGCACTAACATCCGCTGAGCAAGCCTACAGTCTGCCAGATCGCGAGAAACTTGCGATCATCTTCGCTGTGACCAAGTTCCACAAGGTGCTCTTTCACTGGTCTGAGCTTCACTCTACAAACGGATGAGTTGCGATGCTCCACTTCTTCGGATGTAACAAAAAAACGGCATCCTAGTTTACACGGCAAACGAACGTTGGGCTCTTCAGCAAAAATCGGGAACGCTGATATCCTGTCTCGGCTTATCGATCAGCACGTCAAGCCAGAGGAAGGCTACGTCGTAGTCAGCATCATCACGGCGAACGATGTAAGATCCATTGAATTATATTACAGCACGCAACATCGCTTCATTCAGCATGGGTGGCCTCAATCAAAAACGTCCATTCCGGACCGTGAGATGTAGAGATTCTTCGACCGAAGTGATTCGCTATCTACGGTTCAAGGGTGCGTGATTTTTGCCGAACGTATTGTGATTCCGACCGAATTCTGGATGCGTTGCCTACACCATCTCCATCGTGGCCATTCGGGCATCCAGCGCATGAAGGCGACTCGGACATCGCTGCGCATGTCAAAGCGTGCCGTCACTGTGCAGCTGTAGCCAAGAGTCCATCCAAAGCACCGCTGCCTTCATGGCCCAGGTCAAAACATCCATGGCAGCGAGTTCACATTGACTACGCTGGGCCTATCGAACGAGAGTACTTTCTTCTCAGCGTCGATTCGTTCTCGAAATGGGTGGAAATCGTCAAGACCAAGTCGATCACAGCTACTGTAATCATCGGAAGCCTACGGAGTCTCTTTGCTCGCCTCGGTATGCCAGAAGCGCTAGTCAGCGACAACGGTACGCAGCTCACCAGTGTCTTGTTCACACAGTTCTGCCTCAAGAACGGTATCGACCACGTTTCATCCGCAGTTCAACGGGCAAGCCGAGCGTTTCGTAGACACCTTCAAGCGAATGGTGAAGAAGATTCGTTAGGGAAAAGCTTCAATTCAGGAAGCACTGAACATTTTTCTGTTGTGCAACCGAACAGCACTGAATGGATTGGCACCAGAAGGCAGCAAACTCGTAATCGCTTCTTTAGTGCACATTTTTACAAATTTGCAACAAAACAATTCCGATGTTCTGATGCAGCAATTGAATGTAAACATAAACAATTACACTGTCGTCTTAGACAGCGCGCTTCAAGCTCAAACTCGACCAGTTCCAGGAACGTCATTTCGCAGGAAACCTCCTTCTCCATGGTGGGGTCAGCAATGCACCGAGGTTTACCGTAAAAAGTCCGACGCGTTTAAAGTTGTCCGTAGACGTGGAACACCTGAGCACTTCGAAGTATACACGGCTCTCGAACGCGAACTTAAGAGCCTCATCAAGGCCAAGAAACGCGGATACTGGCGAAGATTCGTGAACGGGTTATCGCGCGAGACGTCGATGAGTACCCTTTGGAACACGGCGCGAAGATTGCGTAACCGAACTACGAACAACGAGAGCGAGGAGTACTCGGACCAATGGATCCTCAGGTTCGCATGAAAAGTTTGTACAGATTCTGTGCCGGCACGGATCATTCCTCGTGAAACCACGAATTCGATAGATGAGATCATACTTACCTTACCAATCAGACTAAGGCCGGTGTGGCCTCTGCTGTACACAGAAGTTGTTTCCATTGTAATCGGTTCATGGCTGTACCTCGCCAGCCTCGCTGTCTGCGGAATAGATGAGATCAGCCAACCCTTTTCAATGGTAGAACTCTCTCTCGCACTCCTTTCGTGTGGCATTACGGCTCCAGGGGCTGATAGGATCAAGTTCAACTTGCTTAAGAACCTCCCAGTCGGCGCTAAGAGGCGCATGTTGAACTTGTTTAATGTTTCCAGAAACTAACTCAACATTGTACCGGATGATTGGAGAAGGGTGAGAGTTATTGGAATTCAAAAACCTGGCAAACCTGCGTCCGACCACAACTCCTAACAACCCATCGCGATTTTATCGTGTATTCGAAAGTTGTTGGAGAAAATGATCCTCTTCCGTCTGGACAAACGGGTAGACATGAACAACCTGCTTTCAGATACTCAATATGGTTTCCGAAGGGGTAAGGGAACGATCGACTGTATCGCGTTGCTTTCCACAGATATTCAGTCAGCTTTTGCAAAAAAGAGCAAATGGCTTCTGTATTCTTGGGTATCAAGGGGGCTTTTGATTCAGTATCTGTTGAAGTTCTTTCAGATAAACTCCACGCTTGTGGCTTTTCACCATTAATGAATAATTTTTCGCACAATTTGCTGTCAGAGAAACATATGAGCTTTTCTCATGGAACCTCTACAGCTTATCGATTTAGCTACATGGGTCTTCCCCAGGGATCATGTTTAAGCCCTCTTTTGTATTATTTTTATGTCAAAGACATTGACGGTTGTCTAAGTGACAACTGTACGTTGAGACAACTTGCAGATGATGGCGTAGTGTCTGTCACGGGACCCAATGGGGTCGATCTGCAAGGACCCTTACAGGATACCTTAGACAATTTGTCTACTTGGGCTTTAGAGCTAGGTATCGAATTCTCTACGGAGAAAACTGAGTTGGTAGTTTTTTCTAAGAAGCATAACCCAGCACAACCGAAGCTTCAAATTTCGGGTAAACCGATAACTCATTCAATGTCATTTAAATATCTTGGGGTCTGGTTCGATTTAAAGTGCACATGGAGATCCCACATTGAGTATCAGAAGCGAATATGCCAGCAAAGGATCAACTTTCTATGTAAGATTAGCGGAACCTGGTGGGGAGCAGATCCGCAAGATCTTCTAACGTTGTACCGGACAACGATTTTGTCGGTTCTAGAATACGGTAGTTTTTGTTTTCAGTCGGCGGCTCGGTCGCATATCATTAAACTGGAACGTATTCAGTATCGGTGTCTTCGTATCGCGTTAGGTTATATGCATTCGACTCATACGATGAGTTCGGAAGTGCTGGCTGGAATGTTGCCACTCTCGGACCGGTTTTCAGAATTGTCTCTCCGGCTCCTCACCAGGTGTGAAGTTACCTGGAACCCCCAGGTAATCGAAAACTTTGAGAAGCTTCTTGAGTTGAATCCTCAAACTCGCTTCATGACTTTGTACCCTTTATACATAACACAGGATCTCAGCCCTTCGCCGAATATTCCCAATCGTGATTGCTTCTGCGACTTCGGCAGTTCGGTTCATTTTGATTCATTTATGAAGCAGGAGCTTCAGCTTCATCCCAGAGCATCAGCGTCCTATGATTGCTCCTGTAATATTTTCTGCAAAGTTTAGCCATGTTAATTCCACTAAATTGTTCTTCACTGACGGATCATTGATAGAGGAGTCAGCAGGCTTTGGTATATTCAATGAAATTTATAGCGCCAATCGTAAATTTCAAGCTCCTTGTTCCGTATATGTCGCCGAATTAGCGGCAATACACTTTACGCTAGAAATTGTTGCCTCTCTGACACCGGATGAGTACTTCATCTTCACGGATAGTCTCAGTTCTATAGAGGCTATTCGCTCCTTGAGGCCGGTAAAGCACTCCTCGTATTTTCTCATGAAAATACAGGAGCTTCTAAGTGCTTTATCTTCGCGTTATTTTATCATCACCTTTGTATGGGTCCCATCTCATTGTTCAATTCAGGGCAATGAGAAAGCGGACTCGCTTACAAAGGTGGGCGCTATAGAAGGCGATATTTATGATCGACAAATCGCCTTTAATGAATTTTTGCCTATTTTTCGTCATCTGTCACTCGTCAGCTGGCAGTATAAATGGTGTAAAGGAGATTTGGGGCGATGGCAACATTCTATCATCCCAAAGGTGTCGAAGAAATCTTGGTTTTGGGGTATGGATGTGGGTCGAGACTTCATTCGTGTGATGTCTCGCCTCATGTCCAATCATTATTCTTTGAACGCTCATTTATACCGTGTTGGGCTGAGTGACAGCAATCTCTGTGAATGTGGACAAGGTTATCAGGACGCAGATCACATTATTTGGTCATGTGCCGAGCATCGTGGAGTCAGATCTGAGCTTTATGATTCCCTTCGGGCTCGAGGTAGACAACCCAATGTACCAGTTCGAGATATTTTGGCTCTGCGTGACCTGGAGTTTATGAAACTCATTTATGTGTTTTGACTAACATTAGCCTTAGATTGTAGTTAGTTTAACCGGTATGTTTACTTTAAGTGTTTTTTTGTATGTATTTTTTTTTCTCAAAAATGTTCAAGTCAAAGTCAAAAGAAGCCAAAAATTGTATAGTTTTAAGTTTTTTGACAATTTAGAATTTAAAATAAATGTGTTATGTAAACCATACTTCAAATTCCCGCCCATCTTCCCATCCTTTCAATTGTTATTCCTATTAACCTCGAGACGGCCGCGAGTAATCGGTTCTGTCCCCTTAACGTTAGTTTTAAGATAATTGATGTATATAAATATGAAATCTTGGCTCTGTAAAGTTAATTCGATTGAGCCTGTACAAATAAATGATCTTAAAAAAATAAAAAAGAAAAAGAAAACAAACACCCCCACCAACCACACCGGCTCTCTAACCCCACACACCACACAAACATACCACATATTTCCCCTCACCTATGCTTCACCATTTTGTCGTTCCCCCTCCTTTCCCCGAAAAAACACCGCCCCCCCCCCCCCCCCCCCCCCCCCCCCTCCCCCCCCCCTTCTCCCTTTTTTCCCCCCAACCAAAAAACCCCCAACAAAACCCAACAAAAAAAAGCCACACGCAACACCCAACCCATAAAACCACCACCAAACCACCCCCCAACCCAAACCTGCTTTTTTCCTCCCTATCCGTCTGCCAACTTTTTATTTGATGAAAATGTCCTAATGAATCGTAAAGCTTAAAGCTTAATCCAGCATCAATCAAATGTCAGAGAGTTTGTCATGTGTTAAGCTAGATTTGCCAACACAGAATATGCTAGTGGAGACGCTGGGTTGTGTGGGTTGTATTTTGATTCGCTTGTCACTATGATGAGCTCATTTGTTTATCACTATTACCTTCCATGAAAAAATCACATTTTTCGGAATAACAACAACATCACAACAACTTGACGCAAATAGGCAAGAGTTGGATAAAGAAAAGGCTATTCCTCTGATGGATTTTCACAAGAACCCATTAGAGTTCGTGTCAAGAATACTCCAACAACCACACACATACTCCACACACACGACGGGCAAGGTTAAAGGAGATGTATCGTTTTTAGCTTTTTATGTAAACCTCATTTGAACTCATATCAGAGTGCTATATTGCCTTGTCGGGTGGCTTCCATATGGTTTGCTTGTGATAGAAAAGCACTGGCGACGACAGAACACAGCGCGCCATGTAACCCTTATACAGACTCTGGAAACGTGTCTGTTACGAGGTTAAAGGACGTACTACCTACCATAACATGCGATCTTCAAGAAAAAAGAAAAAAGCACGAGACAACTCCGATGGGGATGGAAAATGTGTCACGAATGCGACAAACCGTCTTCGAGATGGAGCACACTGATAAAGAGTGGAGGTGCAAGGCCACGCGCACGGATATGGGAGCCCTGTCAGCTGTGCCGAACGAAATGAGGATACGTTTCCTTGACGATATCCTGTTTTATGCACATAAAGTGATTTTTATGCTGACAATCTGCTCGTTATTGGCACGAGATCCTCTACGCTTTCAATGTTGGCAATCGGAGAGTGTGCTGACACGTGTTATTATTTCGCTGCAATGTGCTGAATTTTTACTAGAGCAATTTTACGTAGGACATATATTTTTAATGTCTATCAATTTATCAGTGAAAATCTTGAAGATTTTGATCAAATTTTATGAGGCTTTAAAGGGATGTGTTAAGGAAAGTTACTTTTTATTCCATATTCTTCTTTTTTTTGCTCCGACTGCTATGCGTTTATATTTAAGTTTCTCAACACCAAACTGACATGCAATTGCAACTAAATGTAATCCATTGTACAACAAGAGTCATAAAACACATCTCCATTGCTTTGCTCTGTAGTTGCAGTGATTTAGTTTCCCACATGCCAAGACACACCATGGCGTAAAATATCCTTTTTTTTTTAGAAAAAAAAAACTTTTCCCATGTTTTCAGAACATAGCCTTTAGTTTCTCCTGGGAGCAAGCCCAACTTTCGACTTCGAACATATTCATTTCATTTCGCAATTCTTTCTTCTTATCACACATCTTCAGTCAACCCATACGAAAAAATGCTTTCAATCTAATCTTGTTGGCCGAGCTCTTGAGAAAGTTTTCAGCTTCTAAAATGTTTAGATATAAAGTTCTCTTCATCAACCATGCTTGCCGTCAATGTTTTGTCGCACTATAAGTGAGTATGCCATCGCCGCAACTCCTTCGTTCACCCCCCACCGACCGCCCACCCCCCATAATTCAAAAGCAAGACAAATACCGAATGATTTTCCGTTTCCATACCAAAAACTATTTCTCGGTACGTCCTTCACTCATAAGCTTTCTCTCTCTTGAAAACGACGACGGTGGCTGTCGATGCATGAAGAGTCGAAAAACTTATTCAAAAGATCCCCGGATAATAAAGTCAAAGCGCCAAGTCAAACTTACTTACACACATAGATGCACCATCAACTTCAACTAGATCGAATCGAAAACTTAACCACGGAAGCGAGCACGAAGATGGTTGGTGGAAAAGTTTCCTGCCCACAGAGAGCTTAATCCGGCACGTCCAGGAAAAGGGAATTCCGTTTTTCTTCGGTTTCCTCTTTCCATTACGGTTGCCCAACGGACGACGATTCCAGTTCGGTCAGTCACTTGATGACTTGGGTAAAAGCTGCAAAGTCAATACTGGCCACCATGCAGTAGTTATTTCCTTGCAGTTGTGATTTACACTTCCCGGTTCGATGCTCTGTTTACTCTACGCTTGGCAAACAGCTTTCTTTCTTTAGTCAATCCCCAGAATCAACAGGAGCCAATACTTTGGTTTCTGTTTGGTTTTAATTTTCAGATCCATGCTCGAGTGATTGTGTGTGTGAGTGTCATCAGTTTTTTGTTAGGTAAAAGGTTGGTTAGGTTGCATAGGAATAAGGAGTTTAAGATTTTAAATTTGATTTGCACCGTCTGTGAATGTAAAAGATATGAATAATGCCAATACTCTGAGAAGAGTAACATATTTCTCAAGATTTTGACTTGGGTTTCTGTGGGACGTTATTAAACATTGCTTGATATTTAGGCTATATTGTCATTGATTTCCAGAACACCATTAGCAATGTTAATATCCCTACCGACAGATATGCCACTCTAGTACAAATATTTTGAGGTAACACAGATGTTACTTATTATGACACCTATCAAGCTAATGCAACCATTTATATTGGCCAAATCCTATTAAAGGCTGACTAGAAGCATAGACTGTTCCAATAATTATAAATACACTTATGATTAACCGTCAATTCTAAATTCCTGCAGTATGATGAAACCTAGGCAGCGACTCTACTAAACCCAAAGGTGAAGCTTCACGTCAAGGTGGAGCGCAGCTACGCAGCAACTACCCATCTATCTAATGCCTAGATTTGACATGTATATAAATAAGCCCTCTGTTGAATAAATGATTCATTCTGCTTTTAACCACTAAACAGGAAGGAAGTTAATTACAACTGAAGTCTGAATTCAACTTCCTAATTCCCATAGGTTATGGGCCCAAGAATAGTATTTTAGAAGCGAATCAAGAAAGAAATGGAAGGCGAAAAGTTTAGTATCGTGAAGCGGTGGATTCGAGACATGGCGGTTCAAATTCGAGGTGCTGTTAGTCCGGGAGAACCTGTGGAAATACGTGTCAGAGGCCGCCCCCAATCCACTGACCGAATCCTGGAAGGCCCCCCTCTTGCCCCCCCCCCCCCCCCCCCCCCCAAACCGGCCCCCCCACAAAACAAACAACACACCAAGATGCCCCCCGCAGAAACTCCGCAAGGCGGAGACGACGAAACCGGTGATATGGAGGCCCACTTGTTCCGGATGGATGAACCTTCTCATCTCTGAAGAACGCGGGTCAGGAACAGGAGCGAGCCCGAAAGGGCCATGGTTCTGAAGAGCACGCCCCATTCCTTCTATCACCCCCCCCCCCCCTTCGAGACCCCCCCGGACAACGACCTGACCATGGAGTTGGTAAAAAGTAAGTCCTACACATTGATTGTTGTTTTTGTATTCTCCCAAGCGCAGAAGTAACGATCTTTGATGAAGTTTGTCAGAAGTAGATAATTTATCATCTCCATGCGAAGCGCTAGGAGTGGACGGTAATTTATTGCTAGAACGAAATAGACATGAAGAGAAAGTGTATTGATAGTTCCGTATAGGGCAACGGCAGGCTTTGAAAATTGAAAGATCAAGTTTGAAAACGAGCGGAGGGCATTATTGAACGGTAGTATCCGATCAGGCACATAACCCTTTACCATACTACCCCATGCAGGATAGGCAAGAGGAGGAAATCCCCTTGACTGGCAAAAGGTTATGCAACCGGTCGGGCTCCTATACTACCTTTTGCTTTTTTCTAGTTCTAGCGATTTGTCCCTCTCCCAATACTGCCTAACACGGGTGAGAAATTATCTCCCGCTGTTGGGTTTATTTTTAGCATGCACCGCCTATTTCACATTTTTTCCTCTCCTCCTTCTTTCTCCAATAAATACCCCCCCCCCCCCGCGCCTCGCATGGAGATGATAAATTATCTACTTCTGACAAACTTCATCAAAAAGTGAGTTACTGGATGAAGCACAGAAGATAATGGAGAAGTTCCATCAAAGCGAGTCCATCCTTCGAATCGGTACCGAGAAGAAGATTATTTGCCACCGATGTCGGAAACCGGGCCACATGAAACGTGATTGTCCAATGGGGAAGAACGAGGCATCCACATCCTACACGAAGCGTGGTTACCCGATGACGAAGCGCGAAGATTCAGCCACATCCGATGAACGAGGAAGATCACAAAAACATAAGCCCAAAGGAAAAGCAGCGAAGACCTCGCCGTTTGCCTTCATGTCTTCCCAGAACCGGAAACAGTAGAAGACTTGGATAGTTGACTCCGGTGCCACCTCGCATAGGTGTTGCGACCAAACATTATTTGATGAATTTAAGCAAAGCACGGGTGTGACCATCACTCTAGCTGACGGCAACGAGACAGATGTCAAGGGTGTTGGTTCCGGACATTTTCTATGTTACGATGAGAACGGAGATCAGCAGGAAATCATCCTCAGTGATGTATATTATGTCCCGGATTTGGAATCCAATTTGATTTCCGTTGGGAGTCTCGTCAACAAGGGAGCCGAAGTCAAGTTTGAGAAAACCCGAGGCTGCGTTATTGAATGCGGAGGCTTTGAGAAATAGCAGTTGCAAAGAAGAAAAGTGGCCTATAAAGGGCGAACACGAAATTATTGCGACACATTCAACAGGGCATAAATTTTTTACCATTGGGTAGAAATCAACCAAATTTTGCACACTTTCTCATTGATGTGTATTGTTTACATGCTGTCAAACTTGAAGTCGTGTTTTTCGATTCAACGAAAATGGAGGTGAACCAACGCGAGTCGAGAGAACAAATTCTTTCCAAGCACCTGGAATTTCCTGACCTGTCGCACCGACCTGTGGTGAACATTCACCATTCAACCGTCTCCAGAGTGTTGAAGCGGTTGCAGGAGCGGTTGACGTTGGACCCCGGCAAAGGAGCTGGAAGAAAACCGGGACCGGAGAACAAAAACACGGAGGGAAAGGTGAAGCGGATAATTAAAGCAAATCCCAACGTCTCAAGCCGTGAGTTGGCTAAAAAGATCGGCATGTCGCACAGCTACGTCCAGAATGCAAAGAAGAGAGCTGGACTACATACATACAAGGTACAGAACTTCCCAAACCGCGATGAGCGGCAACAATCGACGGCTAAAACTCGGGCACGGAAGCTCTACGAGAAGATGCTGACAAAATATGGCTGCTGTGTGATGGACGACGAAACGTATATAAAAGCCGATTTTAAGCAAATTCCGGGGTTGGAGTTTTTCACCGGCAAGAGCAAGTTCTATGTGGACGACAAATTTAATAAGAAGAAAATGTCGAAGTTCGGCTCCAAATATCTCATTTGGCAGGCCATCTGCTCTTGCGGACTGAGGAGTGAGCCTTTCGTGACAAAGGGCACAGTAAATGGCGAGATCTACAAATCTGAGTGCCTCGAGAAGCGCCTTTTGCCGTTCTTGCAGCAGCACGACAAAGCTCCGCTATTTTGGCCAGATTTGGCATCATGCCACTATTCTAAAAGTGTCCTGGAGTGGTATGAGGCCAATTCTGTCCATTTTGTTCCAAAGGACATGAATTCGCCAAACTGTCCGGAGCTGCGCCCGGTGGAGCAGTACTGGGCAATGATGAAGCGGGAACTTCGGAAGAGCAAGAAGACACACAAAGACGAGAAGGACATGTTAAGAAAATGGAAAAAAAAAACTGAGAAACTGGTACCGGATGACACTGTTAAGACTTTGATGGAGGGCATCAAGCGAAAATGAGTTCAATTTTACACTCAAGGCTCCATCGATTAACTTTTCTGATTTTTGAAGTAAACATATGTATAAAACTACCCTAAAATTTTTGTTTGATTCTAAACATTATAAGAAAATTGGCATGACATTTTCGGTGTCGCAATAATTTCGTGTTCGCCCTTTATCAACTGGAGATTAGCACCGAGCGAAGCAGGAAGGTTGTGCACCATACGAAAGACTGCATTCCATTTGTTAACCATGATCGACGACTTTAGTCGGTACACGACGGTGTATTTCTTGAAGCGAAAATCGGAAGCTGTGGACGTGATCGAGGAGTAGTTAACATGGTCCGCAACCGTTTTGGACGGATTCCCGTTGTCATCCGCTCAGATCAGGGCGGTGAGCGTTTGGGTCAATTTTATCGGACCAATGGAATCGTTCCGCAGTATACTGCAGGTTACTCCCCACAACTAAACGGAGTTGCGGAACGTAAAAATCGGACTTTGGTGGAAATGGCCCGCTGTGTGTTAATAGATGCGAAGCTAGGCAACCGCTACTAGGCCGAGGCCATCAATACAGTCGTACACCTCCAAAACATCCTGCCATCGAGGTACATCGAAAAGACACCGTCTTTTCGCACATCATTGGATGCTCAGCTATCGTTGATGTACCAGCTAAGAAACGAAAAAATCTTGATCCTGAGGGTAAGAAGCTCACGTTCATGGGATATGCTATTAACCATAAAGCGTTCCGGTTCATTGATCCCACCACCAACAAAATAACCATCAGCCGAGATGCGAAGTTAATCGAAATGGAGGAACAGGAGGATATCAAGCATTCTGAAAAATCGGATCTTCAAATCGTAGAGTACGAGTCCGAAGTCATTAAGCATATCGATGCCCATCTCTTGGGTGATCTTGGTGATGCGGATTCAGAATCTGACGAAGAAGAAAACACCGATGAAATTCTAGTTGAAGAGGAGGAAACGAATATAGCTTCCAGCATGAACGAGGATGAAGATGACAATAGTACAGCAGCCGACGAGGTAACAATCAACGATGAAATCGGGCCAGCAGCCACACCTGTTAGACGATCGCCCTGTAGCACAAAGGTTCAGCTACCTCAGCATTTCCGAAAAACAACAGGAATGATGAGAAAACTAATGGATGAACCGAAGACATTCGACGAAACAATAAACGGCTTCGAAGCAGAGCTATGGAAGACAGCTATGGACGATGAGATAAAGTCGTTGCGTGAAAATGGTACATGGCATTTGGCGGATCTACCTCAAGATCGAAAGGCGATTGGATGCAAATGGATTTCTGTGCGAAAGTTGGACGAAGACGGCAACTTAGCCAGATATAAAGCCCGCCTTGTTGCAGAAGGCTTCAATCAAAAGTTCGGGACAGACTATGAAGAAATCTTTGAGCCGTCAAGCACCTTTTCGAATGCGGTTGCCGGTCAACAAGGAATGTTGATCAAACATGCGGATGTGAAAACTGCTTACCTCAACGGGGATCTGAAGGAGTCAATTTTCATGCGTCAGCCCCCTGGTTATGATTAAGGTGGCCGGAACGTAGTACGCAAGTCATTGTACGGACTAAAACAAGCTGGTCGTGTATGGAACAAGAAACTTGACCAAATCTTGAAGCAAATGAAGTTCCAACAATCAAAGAACGACCCGTGCTTGTATGCGAGGCGAAATGGGAAGAAATACTCTTACCTGTTAGTTTACGTTGACGACGTGGTGATTGCCTGCCACAAAGAAGAAGAATATGAAGAGATTATCCGAAGTCTAAACAAGCATTTCCAAGTGGTATCATTAGGCAACATCAACCATTTCCTTGGCATCAAGGTGCGATGCACCGAAAAAGGTATATTCAAAAGGTTCTGACGCGTTTTGGCATGGATCAAGCAAAGCCATCCAAATATCCCATGGATCCTGGCCACATCCAGTAAAAGGAGGAGTAAGAGAAGTTGTCGGACAACAATCAATACGCCAGCCTAGTCGGGAGTTTGCTGTACGTGGCTGTAAATACTTGCCCGGATATTGCAAAAAGTGTTTCCATTCTGGGCAGGTCAATAAGCGCACCAACACAGGCAGATTGGACCGAAGCTAAGAGAATACTCCGCTACCTCAAGCATACCATGGACCACGAAC
Source organism: Aedes koreicus (assembly GCA_024533555.2). Classification (NCBI taxonomy): domain Eukaryota; kingdom Metazoa; phylum Arthropoda; class Insecta; order Diptera; family Culicidae; genus Aedes; species Aedes koreicus. The sequence continues at coordinate 12,134 of JAHHFK020002427.1, read as the reverse complement.
TCGTTTTGGTGAAAAAAGATTCCGGCCTGGAGATGTACGTGGATGCAGATTGGGCAAGTGATGCAAAGAGTCGTAAGTCCTACACAGGGTACTTATTTCTGTTTGGCGGTGGACCAATATACTGGGGATCCCGAAAGCAGACATACATTGCCCTCAGCAGTACGGAGGCGGAGTTCGTAGCGGTTGCTAAAAGTTTCCAAGAACTACTATGGATTGACAGGTTACTAGCGGATTTCACAGTGTATACAGCCAAGCCGATAGTAATCCATGAAGACAGCCAATCCTGTATAAAACAATTAGATTCCGGACGTTCTACCAACCGTTCAAAACACGTGGACACTAGATATCATTTCGTGTACCAACTAAAGGAGGACGGGATGATCCGGATGCAGTACTGTTCCACTGAAGAAATGCTGGCCGACATGCAAACGAAACCCCTGACCAATGTGAAGCTATTAAGATTCAGGGAAGCAGCTGGAGTTTATCCGTCGAGGAGGAATGATGAAACCTAGGCAGCGACTCTAAACCCAAAGGTGAAGCTTCACGTCAAGGTGGAACGCAGCAACGCAGCGACTACTCGTCTATCTAATGCCTAGTAGGCAATGACTAGATTTGACATGTATATAAATAAGCCCTCTGTTGAATAAATTATTCATTCTGCTTTTAACCACTAAACAAGAAGAAAGTTAATTACAACTGAAATCTGAATTCAACTTCCTAATTCCCATACAGTATTCAACCGTCCTTCTGTTTACATCCAAATTAAACTGATAATGTAATTTTTTTCAATTTTTTGCACGGAAGTTTGAAAATGCGTGGCCTTTTTCCCGAGCAAAGAAAACAGATTGTACACAAACGGTGCACCGTCAGTGATCTTTCGATCAGAAACTAGCTAAGGAAGAAGGTGTGAGCGTCGGAGCAGTTTAAACCGCGTTACGGAAGTATCAACAACAGTGCTCTTTCGTAGATTTCCCGAGACGGGGTAAAAAACTCGGTCCCGCTGACCCTACAATCGACAGAAAGGTAAGGGACTATTTCAAGCGTCATCCTTCAGCATCAGTCCGAGATGTGGCGAGAAAACTAAGTACTTCGGTGACTTATGTTATGCGTGACAAGGAGAGCATGGGCCTGCAGACTCGTCGAAAGCAGCAGCAGCCAAAACGAAGCACCAAATACGCTAAATCTATTAAACCGAGGGCTCTAAAGCTGTACGACAAACTGCTGATCAAAAAACCGGGCTGTGTTATCATGGACGATGAAACCTACATAATACTCGATTATAAAACTCTGCCGACACCACAGTTTTATACCTCGCCGAAGGGAAAGGATGTTCCTGGATCAGTTAAAGCCATTTACACGGAAAAATTCGGCAAGAAGGTAATGGTGTGGCAGGCCATATGCGGATATGGAAAAATATCTCGTCCATTCATTACGACAGACACAATGAATGGTCAAATCTACGTGAAAGAGCGTCTGCAAAAAAGGGGCCTACCCTTAATCAAACAGCATAACAAGCCTACAATCTTTTGGCCCGATCTTGCTTCCTGCCATTACTCTAAATATGCACTAGAGTAGTACAAACGGAACAATGTCGTATTTGTACCAAGGGACATTAATCCACCAAACTGCCCAGAGATTCGCCCTATCGAAACTTTCTGGGCTTTGTCGAAGGCGAAACTGAGAAACACATGAAACCAGCGGATAGTGTTGAAAAATTCAAGAAAGATTGGCCAAAAGTGGTAAAAATGGTAGGAGAAAGCACTGTGCAGAAGATTATGAGTAGGGTTAAGGGAAAAGTTAGAGAACTCATCTACCCTACGAAAAATCAAGCAAATCGAAATGAAGATGGAAAGAAAACATTAGATTAGATTAGATAGCTTTATTAGAGAGACTTTCAGCCGGTGGCTGGTTCGTCTCTGGTACCAAGAAAACATTATTATTTACTATGTTTGAGAATAAAATAATCAAAAATCACAGTATGTTCTTTTTTATGTGACAAAGAAGGTGTATTTATATTTTTCCAAACAGTCTGTAAATTGGTACGCACAAAAAGGCATGTAGTTCGTTATTCAGTATGTTTAAAAATTCCATAATAGGTTGCTTTACAGTACTTTTATTAAAACTCCAAAATTACAGCATTAAATGGTTACATTTCTCAAACGAAATCTCGAACCTTCCTCTGGATGGAGCCCATCAGCGCCCGCACAGTGGAAACGGATACGGAATCAGCGCATTTCTTCCATTTTGACCGCATTTGCTGGATGTCCTGGATGTCCGCTTCGTCGAAGTCGCCGCTTTGAAATTGCCCAATATTTTTCGATTGGTCGAAATTCCGGACAATTCGGATGATTCAGCTTGGGGATCAAATCGATCTTGTTGGCTGCATACCACTCCAGAACCACCTTGGAGAAGTGGCAGCTGGCAAAATCGGGCAAAAGATGGCTTTTCACCTATGAATTATGGATAGTGTGAGCTGTTTAGTAGAATACCTGTAACTAGAAAATAAGAAGAATGGTTAGTAATTTCCATTTAATTCCAACTACCTTTATCGACAGTCGAGTATTAGTACACGACACTGAAGAAGTCTGCACATTGTAGACAAAATACGCGTATCTGTCAAGATAAGCAATAAAGGTAGTTGGAATTAAATGGAAATTACTAATCATTCTTCTTATTTTCTATTTTCACCTATGCTTGCGGATGAACGACAATACACGCTTTTCCAGGTATTCTTCGATGTAAACTTGGGACGTCATCGTCGAGGATGTGAAGAATGGTTCCGTTTTCAGGCCACAACTGCAAATCGCTTGCCAAATCATGGCCTTCTTCATGAACTTGAATGTTCCCCCCACTTCCAGTCGCGATGTAAAACTTTTGACCGGGAAGCGACTTAAAATCGAATTTGACGTAAGTTTCGACATCGTGCAGCCCTTGTGTTTCGTCAAAACACGGTCGTACAAGAACCTTGCACGCTTTTTGGCCACGGAATTCTGCTTCATGTTCCGGTTCGGATGTTTACCGGCTTTGTATGACTTGCATCCTTCCCTGACAAGGATGCTCCGCACCGTTTGAAAGTTGGCGTTGGACACATCTTGGATCGAAAGACCGGGGTTGGCTTTAACGCACCTCAACACTTTGCTGCGTAGCTGACGATTCCTGGTTCCAATTATTTCATAGGTACGCCGATTCCTTTCCACACTCAGGGTTTCCTTGTAGGTTTTGAGCACTCGACAAACTGTTGTTTTCGGCATCTTCAGCACTTTAGCCAGCCTGGAATCGGACCACTCCGGTTTCTCTGGTGTTTTGCATAATACATTTTTCCTCTTTCTAGTGCTAACATATGTAACATAAATCCTGGGAAAAATTCAAAAGCATGGTACTTGAAATCAAACAATCGGATTTTAAAATGCTCTTCAGGGTATTTGATTCTATTAATAAATTGTTGAAAAATATATTTACAGTACGTTCAATGGACCATTATCTTCGATTTTACGCAGTGTACGGCGAACATGTTGAATCAGGTTCTGGACGGTGTCTATGTCTATTTCTTTCATCTTCCGCTTGATTCGATTAACCAATTGTTGCTCATTGTTAGCTTCCCAGCCATTGTCGTACACCATACGTTTGAGAACCCCCAAAACCACCCCCTTTCTTCCAAACATTTTTTCCTCCCCTCTTTTTTTTCACCCCCCCCCAAAATTTTCTCCATTTTTTCCCCCCTCCCAACTTCCAGCCCCCCCCCACCCCACCCCCCCCTTCCCTTTTTCCTTCCCTCTTTTTTTTCAACACCCCCCCCCACCTACCCAATCCACTTTCCTTTCCATCCCACCCCCCCCACCCCCTTTTTTTTTTTTTCTTTTTTCCTCCCCCTCCTCTATTTTTTCCCCCCTAACCTCTCTCTTTTCTGTCCCCTTTTCTCCCCCCTTTTTTTTTTCCCCCTTTTTTTCCCCCCCTTTTTTTTTTTTTTTCCTCTTCCCCCCACCCACCACACACAACACACTATATTTTTTATTTTTATTCGCTCTTTCACACCCAAAATTTCCTTTACACCCGCCCAAAAATTGCGACTTGCTCGTAATCCACCTTTTCCCATTTTTATAAACTCCTCCGCAATTTAGTTTACACTTCAGAGGAACACAGAAACGTGACAAGTACATTGGTTGACATCTGTGTGTTTGTTAATGCTGTCAAATAAACGCCTGAAAGTATTCCCAGGACTTACAGTCCATCGCAAAATTGAGTGCACACACCTGCTAGTTCACATTTTTCTAACATTTCCAAGACAAATATCACTATGCATGAAAATTTGCCATGGAGTTCAATAAATTAATCTTGCAGCTAGTGATGGGTGCACACATAACATGCAAACTTTTACTCAGTTTTTTAGAATTGTCGAAAATATGATAAATGAGCCATTTTCAATGTCGCAAAATTGAGTGTCCACTTTTGTGTTCGTCAACATATTTCATTTTATGTATTTATCAATTGAAAATTTCCGTGATGTTTTATAACAGTGTCACTATGAGCATCTGTCAGCTGCTAGCAGAGTGGTCAAATTCATTGTTTACTGCAATTCAACTGAGTTCTAATCGAAATGGCTACAAAAAGAAAGGAAACGGATATTAATACGCGAACTCAGGTAATAAGTCTGTGCTGCCGTGGAAAATCATTGCGGGAAATTGCTGAAATCATTGGTAGACCACATTCGACAGTATTCAAAATTATCAAAAAGTGGAAATGCGAAGGGACTGTGAAAAATCTTGCTGGTAGAAAGCGTATTCTAACACCTGGAGAAAGCGTATTCTAACACCTGGAGATGAACGGCAAATTGTGAGAACATTACGAAAAAATCCTAGAACAAGCATTCCGAAATTGGCTGTGGAGGTTGCTGACAACATTAAAAGACCCGTTAGTGCCGATACCATCAGACGCGCGGCGCACAGACATAATTTGCATGGCCGAGTTGCTAGGAAAAAACCACTTCTCTCAAAAGCAAACATCAAAAAGCGGCTGGAATTTGCAAAAGAACATGTGGACAAACCTCAGGATTTCTGGAACACAGTAATTTTCACCGATGAAATGAAAGTGAACTTGTTTGGATCGGATGGAAGGCAAATGGTGTGGAGAAAGCCAAGATCGGAGCTGCAATCACAAAATTTGTGCCCAACCGTTAAGCATGGAGGAGGAAGCGTAATGATGTGGGGCTCGATGGCGGCTAGTGGAACCGGCACTATGGAGTTTATAGAAACGACCATGGATAAAATGGGTTATCTCAACATCCTGAAACGAAATCTTCAACCTTCGGTGCAAAAATTGGGATTACCACGGGTTTATTACTTCCAGCAAGATAATGATCCCAAGCATACCTCCTACGTAGTACGTGAGTGGTTGCTCTATAATGTCCCGAAACAACTCAAAACTCCTCCCCAATCACCTGATTTAAATCCTATTGAGCATTTGTGCTGTGAGGTTAAGAATCGACTAAAAAATGTTAACCCAACAAATAAGAAGGATCTCAAATCGGCGATTCAGAACATTTGGGAGAATATTCCATCATCGGTGACTAAGAAGCTAGTGGAGTCGATGCCGCGTCGCTTACAAGCCGTGCTGGAGGCCAAGGGAGGACACACCAAATATTAAATAATTTGTTTTTTTTTATGTCTACGGGCATTTAAACTTGTTTTTATTAATAAAAAGTTGACTGTGCACTCAATTTTGCCAGGTGAGAATTGATGTTTTTTTTCTTTTTAATTTTTTTTGTAATGAATTCATTTGTTATTGTTTTTATTTTGCCCACCAATCATATGGAAGAGAAATAAAGTTATTATTAAACTATGATTGATGTCATTTAATTTCTTTTAATCCCTGAAAAACGTTACATTACTAATGAAACTATAGGTGTGCACTCAATTTTGCGACTGACTGTATGTTACACATGTTATTTGATGTTATTTCTGAACGCGATCGACTACTTTGATCAAACATGCATCAGTTGTTCTGTATAGAAGTTTAAACAATCACTGTCAATGATTATCGATTCCCAACACTAGAGACGTGCTAGCGGCACACCAGGGACGTACCAATTAACTTTTAGCCTTTATTTACGTCAATCAGTGCTTGAAAAATTACCTGTTGCCGCTGATTTGTCAACATGACATTCCTGTAATATTCCGTCCCGAACTTGCATCGTGTCATTACGCTAAGTTGACCATGGACTGTAACAAATTGGAAAACGTGATAATTGTACCTGAAGACATGAATGGGGGATTTGGGGGAAATTGCCCTGAAATTCTTCCCATAGAAAGATTTTGGGCTTTGGTCAAGAGGTATCTTCGTGAACATATTCAGCCAGCTGATAGAGTAGAAAAGTTCAAAAGAGATTGGACAAGAGCGTCTAAAAACGTTGCTAATCAATCTGTGCAGAACCTTATGAACAACGTCCGAAAAAAAGTAGGAGAACTTCCTAAAAGCGGAAAAAGTAATCAAAAATGTTTCATGAACTGTTGATAAACAATGCTGAGAAACTATATGTAAGAATAAAAGTTGACATAAGTAAAAATACTCATGTTTTTCAACGAACTGAAGCTATGCCGTTTCTTTCTGGGACAGTCTATACACACCAATGCTTACGATAGTAGATTTTTAGATTTTTGGTAAATTTTCCAGAAAATTATGGAAACCCTAGAACATCCTGTCAGTTCAATATTCCATTAAACTTGATCCCATGAACGTTGGACTTCGAGGTGTTCAGCTTTTTGGCCAAATCGCCCCTTTTGCCTTAGAAACAGCTCGTCCGATTGTGTTGTCCAATTTGGGGTTCGACGCTCCTATTTTTCGTCCGCTTCGTGGCAGGTCCGGAAGGGAATACTCTTCCCCGAACTTCCGGATCGCAATACATACCACACGCTTTCACACCAACGTTTTCCGGATTCGCCAACTTTCTTAGTGCTAATCCTGGAATAGTTCTTCACTTGTGCACGATGGCACGGCGTTTTTCAACGGAAATCTTTCCCATCTCTCGAAATGTGCGTGAAACTTTGCTGTGAGTTGTGTTCGGTTTGATGTTTAGGTTTACACAATGAGATGGACCCAAAGACTATCCGAATACAAATGTATGTTCCAATGGCAGCGTTAGAAAAAAAAGAGTCCTTATTTTCTGGTACGGTCTATAAATTGCTTATTCTTGGAACTTTGTCAATCCAAGTCAAGCGAAATTTTGTGTAGAACGAATGTAGGTCATTCAAATACATCTTAAGATCTACAGACGTAACCAGTGATCTAGTGTTAGTTTATGGGAACGAGAATATACCAAGAGGTTTGTGTAATCAAATAAAGAAGCATCGTTAACCCGAATGTTCTATGTTCCCCGAAAACTTCCTTGAGAAAAGATCTTGAAAGGGCTGCCAGTTAACTACTGATAATATAATATTTCGATTCGGTGGACTATCAGAAATCAATTCTAAATAACATATGGTGTTGAAGGAATGTCCTTGGTCATCCAAGTATTCCCTGGAAGAGGTCATAAGATTAACGAGTGTATTCAGTATTCAGTTTGTAATTTTTGGTTTCTGTACTATTTGCTGTTGGTTTCGTTGAACCCACTAACATACTTATGCTGGTCCAATGTCCCATTAGGACCGCACCTGCGCTTAGTCCGGCCGGATTCGAGAAACATACAAATTCATGCATTGTTGTTGGAATAGAAGAAAACATCAGTAAGAAAAGTTGCAAAATAGCTTGGTGTTCTTGCAACCACTGTTCATAACGTTCTTAAATCTTTCGCTGGGAGCGAAACAAAAACGGATCTCAGGAACCACCAGGAGGACGTGAAGGTGAAGCAAATATTGCAGAAGAGACCAGATCATTCGGTACGTACTGTGGCGAGAAAAATAAAAATGTCCCCAACTTTCGTACATACTTTCAAGCACCGGCAAGGTATCAAGTCGTTCGAGGTGAAAACTGTACCGAACCGTAATGATAAACAGAATGTGACGGCTAAAACCCAGGCTCGCAAGTTGTATCGCGAGTATTTGATGAAGTTTTCCTGCGTGATAATGGACGATGAAACTTATGTGCTGGAAGACTTTAAGCAGCTTCTCGGAATGTCTTATTATACTGCCATGCAACCGAACGGCGTAGAGGAACATTTCAGGACGAAGAAAAAGGCCAAATTTCCCAAAAAATATTTGGTTTGGCAGGCCATGGTCGAGCGATCCAAAGCCTCATCACTACCGGAACGGTAAACAAGGAAATATACCGTGAAGAATGCCCAAAGAAGCGATTGTTACCATTCCTACGCAGCCATGATGCTCCCTCGCTATTCTGGCCTGATTTGGTATCTTGTCACTACGCCAAAGATGTTTTGGAATGCTATAAAGCGAATGGAGTCCATGTTGTACCGAAAGAGGCGAATCCATCTAACTGCCCGGAGTTGCGACCTATCGAGCGGTATTAGGCTCTCTTGAAGAAAGAACTTTCTCAACATAAACAACAAGCTACAACTATAGAAAAATTTCGAAAATCTTGGACAAAAGCAGCTAAATCGATTGCAGAGAAGTCTGGCCAGACCCTATGAAAACAAATTTGCATGGTATCCAATAAAACAAAAATTATAATGTAATTAAAGTTAAGAAATAAAAAATGATATGAGCCAACCCCGGGGCGTGTCCCACACCCCCGAAACAAAGCAAACCTCACGTCGAGCACACTACGTCTCCGCAGCCCCACATCTCCCCCACACACCCTGTGCCGCGTGGCGTGGTGTCTTCGTGCCACAAAAAAACAGAATTATAGTAAAAGAAAAAGATGAGAAGAAAAGTAAAGAGAAGCAAAAAAAAAAAATATTGTTTGTTTTTTATTACTAATAGTTTTGCTTAAATCTAGCTTGAAACTACATTAGCTGGCTGGAACACTGTCGCTTGAAGATTCAGTCCGGCTTCACCAGCTGCACCTCCGTCGACCTTCGTTTGCCGATGTAGAAGTAGATTTCGCTCCTCCAAATGCTTCCGCTCTAATGCCTGTCTTTCCTCCAGTAACCTCAGCTCCTGCGTTAGAACATCGCCTCCCTGGCTCATATCGTAAACGTTGATTTGAGGCAGCGAGCATTGTAACGATTCCTTCTATTAGCAGTTCGAGACCAGAAAGGCGCGGCCGAAAAGAAAGTAACTACATCAACATCCATACAGACAGTTACTCTGTCGCCATAAAAAGATGTTTAGCGTGTCTGGAAGAATGCAGTGGCCTCGAAACGTGCCACAAGTTCCTCCCCCAATTTCACCAAACTGCGGTGGATCTCCACTCCCCCAAAAAACGCTCAAAAAGACCGTCCTCCAAAATCAACGGCTCCATCATGGGAAACTCACCCCAAAGCTCACCTCATGTAAGCCGGCGCAAAGGTTCTGTTCAGATACATACCAGTGACAATATACGGCAAAGGCAAACAACTTTCGCTTTCCTCGACGACGGATCGTCGGCCACGTTAATGGAGCACAGTCTCATTAACGAACTGGGACTCAAAGAAATGTCTCATCCATTGTGTCTAAGCTGGGCAGGTGGTCACCAGCGGGAGGAAGCAGAGTCAGTTGCCCTTTCGCTAAAGATTTCCGAAACCCACAACAGTAAACAAGTGTTCGAGCTTTCAGCGGTACACACAGTTCAAGATCTTTCTCTACCAAAGCAGTCAATGTCGATGTCGCAGTTGACAACTAGCTACAGTTATCTCGTGGGACTTCCCCTGCAATCCTACGACAGTGTGTCCCCAAGAATTCTTATCGGAGTGAAAAACTGTCGGCTCGGCCATGCTTTGAGAAGCAATGAAGGAAGCGAAAACGAGCCAATCGTTTCCAAGACCCGCCTCGGATGGCTGGTCTACGGACAGTGTGAGGTAGCACCTGGTGGCTCAAATTCCGATCACATTTGTCCGTGTGTGAAGAAAGATGACGCAAATCTGGGATCTCGATCGACTCGTTGGGCATCTCTGGATCCTCGAAGCCGTTACTCTCGAAGGATGACGCGTCTCATCGGAGGCCGATATGAAACAGGACTATTGTGGCGCTACGATCAAGTGCAGTTGCCAAACAAAAAGGCGATGGCACTGAAGCGGTTAGACGTCCTACGCAAGTGGATGAAGCGGGAACCCGAGCTAGGTGCGTGCAAAGATGGTCGAATACGAAGAGAAGGCTTACATTCGAAGTGTTGAGTGTGCACTGGTTGCTGCGAAAACAAAAGTATCTCCCTTAAAATTCCTCTCAATTCCGCGTTTTGAGCTGCTGGCCGCTAAAAATTAAAATATCGCGCCGCGTTTTTTGGACCGACTCCCGTGACGTGGTATGCTGGCTCCGGTCTGATCACCGACGTTACAGCCAATTCGTTGCCTTCAGGATCAGCGAGCTGTTGATACAACGCAAGTAGGTGAGTAGAGATGGCTTCCATCAAGGAAAAGCGTAGCTGACGATGGAACGAAATGGTCACGATTGCCAGACTTTCAACCGAACAGTCGTTGGTTCCGTGGACCAGATTTTCTCTGGGAGCATGAAAACAGCTGACCTGGTGATGACGGAGATCAAAGAACAACCACGGAAGAGATTCGACTCAGCGTTCTCCATCATTCAATCACCGAGTCGTTCATGTGCTTTGAGCGCTTCTCCAAATGGAAACAGCTATTGCATAAGTTCACCGCTTCGCATCAAATCTTCGCAGTCGCGCCAAGCGTATGGCCATAGAAATAGGTCCGTTAACGCAGGAGGAGCTAAACCGTGCCGAGAACATCATCTACCGTCAAGTTCAGCTGCAAGCGTACTCGGACGAAATACATCGGTTTCGCAGTAATCCAGAAGCGCAGTCATGGGAGCGAACTCTACCGAAGACCAGCCCGCTGTATAAGCTCAGCCCGCCCGTCGACGTGAACGGTGTTTTGCGAATGCGCGGCCGTATCGATGCTTGCGCGTGTGTTGATCGTCGACCGAAGTCTGCCAAGGAATTGCTGGCCACGAGGTCGCGTGATCGAGGCGGTCCAAGCCAAGGACGGTCAGGTTCGCCGCGTGACTGTGCAGACTCCGAGTGGACTGCTGGAGAGGCCAGCGTCAAAGGTTGCTGTGATAGACATCGATGCAAGAGGAGGTAAGCCACGGAATGTCACAACCCTGTGGGATGTGACGCACCTGCCGAACTTCAGCCACCTTGACGCCGAGCACACACCACTACATCTCTGCTGCCCAAACTGTCAATTACTCGCCGTGTGCTGGGTGACGTAGCATCTTTGCGCCAGTAAACAAAAGTTTAATTGCAAGTGAATGAGTTTCCGGTGAAACGTAAGGAGCTGCAATAAAAAAGATTGTTTTTCGCTTATTATTACTAATCGTTTTGCTTAATTCTAGTTTCAAACTACAATAGCTAGTGCGAATTTTAGTTACGTTAGTGTTAAATTAAGAATAGTGACGTGAAACATAAGTTACACGGTTACGACGGACAATTGTTGCATGGCACGGACAGGTTCGTTTATCTGAAGAAACACTAAACGTAAGTAAAAACATGAATGTATACTTAGAGAAATTGAATTATACGCAATTACTAGCTATTTGAGAATGCGACAAAAGTTACTACGTGCGCTAGGGTAGAAGCCCCGAAATTGAACATTATTATACTTAAGCTAGCTAAAATTAGAACGATTGAAGTTAAAGCAAATTATGCTAATGATGAAATTTGTCAGAAGCAGATAATTTCCATCAACATGAGAGGCTAGTTAAAATTGTATTTGTATCTCCAAAGGGATTTTATAACACACACAACCCAAATAAAGTGTTACGGAATCGGAAATCGTTTTTCTTCTCGTCTGTCCGGTTGCTGGCGCAACAGCACAATTAAATGAATAAAAAATGCATCTTAGATTGAACTAACAGCAAATTGTTTTATTCCAAATTTAATCTGTACATATTTTGTCGCGAACAAGCCTTATTTACATTCGAATAGACTAACTTGACGTTCAATCAGAAAATTCTCGAACGCAGCAAAAACTTCTTAGAAAGCGTGTAACTTATATCGCACCAAAATTCGAATGTAATACAATTCTAAATTATACAAATATGAGCATTTCCAAATATGGCTGAAGAGGTAGACATGTAAGAACAAAATGTTTG